>JASDQU010247997.1:0-16530 GCA_032191745.1 Picea mariana
TTTTTCTTATATTTATAGTTTTTTCTTCTTACCCATTTATACATTTTGAACAAACTTAGATGTTTGAAGGCTAATAAGCATGTTATAATAGTGTTCATCATCCCCAGTGATTCATGCCATTTCTATTTTCATAAGTTTTAAAAAGGCATGTATCTATATCTATTTAAAATGTTCTCACATGTTATAATTTATTCATTTGTTTAATAACAACTTTTAGATGGCTCAAGCATGTAAACCTACTTACGACGTTAGTTGATACATTTCTATGAATGACAAAAGATACTTAACCCAATGTTGAAATTAGGGATGAAGGTGTCTATACTAAGATTACAGCTATATAATGAAAATGGAGGACATGTGGAGGTATCACATTCTTGCGTAAACACAATCTTCAATATGTACATTATGTATTCGATAACCATTAGTTTGCAATGGGTTGTACATATTGTATTTTTGTTAGTGATTGTCTTGCTCCATGTAATCGCTTGTGATAGGTTGTAATTTACATTTCGGTTCTCTCAATAAGAAGTATTTAAGGTATTTTTATTCATGTATTATTTCCTTTCCTTGATCCTTTGTATGTATCGTTCTCTAAGCCATAAACTTAGAAAGATAATTGATATTATTCTATTTCTGAAGGGATTCTTTTATGTTGTCATGAAGGGATTGCCTTATGTTGTAGTTCTCTTATATACTTTCGGGGTCCAAAAGAAGTACTTGGCCCAATATCTCAAGGATCTAACTAAGGAGGATCAATAGTATCCTTGGTCGTACTAACCGATTACCCAGGTACACAAGAGTAGTTTTCTTGAGTGTTGCTCCCAGTGCCACTATAGCAGTCAGGCAGTCGAATGGAGATTTGAGGATCTATGGTTGGTTTCAAGATATCTAAAGGACTCACGATATACTTGAGGGTTGAGGGGAGTGAAATTCTAAGTTCAAGTATTATCTTATGCGGTAATATTCAAAGGGGTACCAATAGGGGTTAGAGGGGTTTCCAACAAGGTGAAACCATGTGTAGTTCTTGCATGTATTCTTCCAAAACCACAATTTTACTGACTGAATGGTAGATCATTATGGTTCTTTATTGATGTTGGAACACATCTCTAGCCTAAAAAAAATTCTTAAAATCTACGAAGGAAAGAGATTTGATTCTACTTGTAAGGTAATAGAAGAAAATATGTAGAGCAGTGGCAAAATTATTACCAAAAATAGTTAACAAAAAGAGATGAAACAATAAGCATGATGACAATATAAATGAAAATGATGATACCTTTACTATATTGAGAGAAAAATTCACTTTCCTCTTCACGGGGGAAACCTCCAATAGATTATAGCTCAAGTACAAAGTGATTTCACAAGACAAGCTTTTCCATGATTTCTACCCCTATATATACTATTTATGTCTTCCTCGGAACATTCTAAAGGAAGAAGTTTCTAGAGACGGAACCTTTTAGTAAGTCTTCTTAATTAGACATGTTCACATTATTACATAGGCCTTATTTACTAACGATGGCCTTTATTACATATCAAAACATATTATTCTATCTACTTGAAGGGTAAGGGAGGTTAGGACCCTAACAATCAAGTGGTAAAATATCTACAAGGGGTGTAATACCCCTATTTTCCCCAACTTGTAATTAATCATTAATTATGGTTACCATGCTATGGCATCTGAACAATGTAAAAGTATTATTGTTTAGATTGCTAATAACTTATTGTGGGGGTGAAGCCTTGAAGTACTGGACATGATATCACTAGAGGAAAGAGTGAGGAAACTATAGAGAGGGTTCACTATGTCAAAATGACTCAAATTCTCTTTGTTGAAATAATAAGCCTCATCCTGATCCCAAGGAAAAATCAATTAATGAAAGAAGGACTGGTTGTTGAACAATCAACTAACCCCATGAATGGAAGCATGGAGAGTCTGGTTGAGGAGACAGAAAAATGTCAGGTCGAACTACCACAGATTGCAGTTTTCCTGCAGGCCCAGACTGACCCGAATTTCTTCTGACAGAAAGAACAGGATAGGTCTAGAACCTCCCTAGGGAAAAAGGAGAGGGCGTGCAAGATAAGAAGGAGACCATTCGGAAAGAGGAATAGCACATGAGGTTGTCCAACGAAGAGGAAGAACTAAAGGAATTAATTTGTTCTGGTTAAAGGGAGAGAACACAAAAAAGGATCTCAGAGAGTTTGCAGAAAACATGACCTAAGCAGAAGGTCACGAGTTTGATGCTCAAGGAGCATTTGATAAACCTCGTAGAGGCTGTGATAGAGAAAGGATCTTTGAGAAATTGTAAATTTTCCCTAGTGATATCATGACTTGCCACGAAGGTGGCCAGAGCGCTAAGAATGAATGCCTCTACGCCTACAGTTGGGTGGAAAGGAGAACACCCACAAACAGTAGGTTGGTGATCGACTGTAATAGAGAAGTGTTCCATAGACATTGTAGACTTGAATTTAAAATGTTTGATTGAATGCTTGTATTTTCTCTATACAGATACATCCATGATATATAGGGATGATGGTATATTATTGTATCTTGTTTGGATGTTAGATAATTGTGACTTTGGCAGTCTAGTCGACCGAATATTTTGAGGTATAGTTTGACCATTGTCCCCTGTCAATGGTTTTCTCCTTACTTCTACCTAGAAAAGGAAAACTATAAGTAATGGGGTTCTAAATTAATTTGGGACATAAGGATTTGGCCTCTGTATTGGTTAGATAATTCCTCAAAGGGATTGCTAAGGGATCAATTCCACAAGTAAAGAATTGGGATAGACTCTACAAGATCGTTTGGGTCCAGTCAATCCCTCAAATTTCCTTCCCCTCTTTGAGAAATTGAGTTTCTTGAATGGAAGGCGCTTTCTTCAAACCAATTGTCCAAGTAACCAAGGGCTCATGCCCATAGAATTAACCAAATTTCGGCTAAGAGTTAGGAGTGTAGCCTCTGGGGCTTGACAAAGTTCCATAGGACCAAGGCCTTGGAACGCTTCGCCACACTAAAAAAGGAGCTAAGTTGTTTGGGACTCCAAGAGTCTGGAGCTCCAGGGTGAATGAACATTGCAATACCCAAATACGTAGAAGGTGACTTGTTGGACCTGTAACTTGATGTTTGACCAAAATTTGGTGGTCATTTACCCATTATCGTAGGATTCATCCCCTTGTTAAACCTCGATCCACCTCTCAGTCATGAAGTAACACGAGCCATAGATATGAGGCTATTCAGAATCTCCCCTGACCATTGGATCTATGTCGTGGTCAATCCGGTGTTGACGACTTTGGGACAAAAGAGGTGTTATACCACCAAAACCCCCCAAATACCGGAGTCGCGAAGTAATGTGGGTCGTCAATATAAGGATCCTTCGGGACCCCTCTCAACCATTTGATCATAGGGACGTGCGTATCACATCGAGATCACGTGGGGTTCCACATGTCGAGTATTAGTGATGCCATGTGTAGTGGCCTTGTGACATAATAAAGAGATGTTGGTGACCTGAGACATGTGCCACGCATCTTGCCACCATGTTTTGGGTTGACAGGTGTCCCTTTAGGAGTGGCCTAACATTGATACCAAGGGACCTTTGAATTAGATTTGTGAATCATTGATCTAGGGAGTCCATTGAGAACCTCTCCCAAGCATCTGATCAACTAGTGGAAGGATAGCGTATAACACTCTGGCGAAGTCCTAATCCGGGAGGTTCAACATGTTGGTGAATGTGAATATTGCCGAAGCGTCGAAGGCTGGAGTGACGTGACATGATGATGTCACCTAAGGTGACATGGACCCATAGTAGGTGTGCCACGTGTTAAGAACCTGAATAGATCTGCAAATATAATCACCACAAATACTGAATACACAATAGATACACAGAGAAATATAGAAGAAACACACTTTATTATTACCAAACTCTTGAGGTAGGGCAACACCATACAATGGATCCTATTATGGAAGGGATCCTCTCCTGTTCACTTGCCTCTTCGAGGGGGCAACCTCCTAATGAGCTTCAACTCCAAATACAATATTTCTCTGCATGTCCCATTACATTGCTTGAACCTCTTTATATAGTGCTACCATCACCTAAGAACATTCTAGAGGAGGAATTTTCTAGAAGTAGAACCTTCTAAGAAGTCCTCTTACATTTATTATATCTAACTACCCATTTATTATATCTAACTAGCATAGTGGGCCTTATTTAATAATATAGTGGACCTAGTCCACCTTACATTGAATGGCCTCCACTATTATCACTATGGGCCCTCTGGGCCCCCACTACTACCTCTCTAGCTACCTAACACCATGTGTCACCCTGATCTGTGACTTTCATAGATCTTATGTGTCAAATAGACCTTGACACGTGTCACCAGTTGATTGGGACATGTCTTGTTTTCTGCCAAATGTCTTCCGTTGGATCAAACCAAGGAAGATTATTGGTCATACAATCATTATTCATCTCTTCGGCTAAACCCCACTTCGGGTGATTCAGGATGAAAGGTGTGGAGTTTCCCCGAACGTCGAAGTCGCAAAGCGACAAGGACTGTCAATCTGAGGATGTTTCGGGACCTCTCTTGACCGTCTGATTTAGACCGTGGTTAGTCCAACGTTGACCACTCTGGGAGTAAAAAGGAAATTACATAGCCAAACCACTAAACGTCAAAGTTGTGAAGCAACAAAAGCCGTAGATTTGGGGATCTACATGGATCGGTCTTGACTGTGGGATAAAAGTGTATTTGGAGGTTGTTGGCGAGATTTCGTACTGTAGAGCTCTGGTCAATTCAAGGTGTTAGAACATATTCTCCAATAGGGCCGAAGGCCGGAGCCATGTGGCATGATTTTGGGGTTTCAAGACTTCAAATGATATGCGAGTAGAGAAAAGGGTGTTCAATGCTAGAGCGTCAAATGTTGAAATCGCTTAAAACTATGCATTGAACCAGCGTGAATATCAATCGTTAGATTTAACGGTGGATTGATCTCCACCATAAATGTAGGAGTGTTAGGGTACTTTGGGACTTCGTGACTCTGGGAATGTTTCAAACATGGACAGGAAGGACGAAGGGTCGAAGGCCCAGTAATCGCAAAGGCACGAGGAACATTTCCCATAACCACCCCTTCAATGGCCATGTCATCGCTAAAGTATGAAAACCTTGGTCAAGTCTGTGCCAGGTGGGATGGTACGAATGAGGTGAACCCACGTGAGTGCCACATGGCCTTTAACTAATGATGCTTGAATATCTTTGGAAGGGCATAACTTCCAATCTAGAGCTCAGGTTTGAGCATGGTAACAATCGTTGGAAAGCTCTCGGAGAGCAGAAGGTGATGGAGATCTCAGGAAGAGGATTCAGGATGATTGAGAAAAGAAAAATTTTGATTTCCCATCCCTTAAAAAGGGTACTTAAGGGGTTGGGTGTGTTACAAAGTGGTATCATAGCAGGAAACAACACTTGGCCTACTTGGGCTCATGAAAGAGTCAAGTAATTTTTTTTTTCTTTCTTAGAAAATTTTAAAGGAGAGGGCACCCTGCCCTACCCTATCTACAAGAGCATGAATCAAACACCGGCCTCGATGGGTCGGGAAACAGTCATAAGACTAGTTTACCAAGGATAAGATGAGCATGTTGAGAATATTACTTTCGTTCAAAAATTATCTGCATAAGTTTCTTTAGGAGAAGGATGCATATTAAAATTCAGTTGGGATTTTACCCAATGAGATTGAATCATACTAGATTGTGGCAAAAGAAGCATATCATTTATTTTGGAGAAATGATATCCAGTCTTACAAAAGTGGGATTATACCAAGGGGCATTAATAATAAAACTTGGATGCAAATGGCATACAATTATTTTAAGGAGTACTTGAGTCCAGAAGGAAAATGTACTGAATAGGTGGCACAAATTGCCAAAAAAGCGGGCTTATGAAGCCTATGTTAATTAAAAGTGTTGATTAAATGAAGGAATTAGAATTGGGAGAAAAATCCTCCATGTCTAGAGGCCTCATTGGAGTAGGTGAGATCCACCTACTTGACCTCCTATAGCTGAAAAACTTCCTACTAAGGTAATCCCTCTTTGTAAAATAAAAGGAGTCCTATGGGTTGAGGAAAGCCCTCATGGAAGAAATGAGGTGACACGAGCAAGTTCAAAAGCTCACGGTTGTACTAATGGATTGTGTCTCCATGTTAACTCAAGGGCATGTCTATGCATAAGAATGCAAAGAGGTAAGAAAGTGGAATATATTTGCACTACAAACATAGGTGAAATGATTGGTGCACAAGGATATGCTAGAATGCATATGGAAACTATGCATGTTATAACTTATGGTGGGTTGTAAAGTATGGTCCACTAATGGACCTTTCAGATGAGAATGATCTTATGTCATTAGGAGTTAACAACAAGAATGAAATGTTGATAATGTTGTGGCCTATTACCTTAATAAGATATGACTGTAAGGATTAATGAGAGACCGATGCAAGGTTTGATTAAGGAGGTGTAAAAACACCTTTGGGTGACCAATTCATCATATTGATGTCCAGAGGTGGATGGTAGCCATATGGGTATGGCTTGGTATACTCAGATAGCTATAAAAGGGAGTTTAGAAAAATATTCCCTTGTAGAATGAATTGAGGCATGAAGAAGAGACTAGAAGTGGTTATCTTACTGTCTTGAGTGATACAATAACTACCCATCTGAATTCTAAATTATGGAAATTTTTTACAGTAGAAAGGGAAAAAGTGACCCTTGCTGTTTATTTCCATGTAGAGAGGGAAACATTAGTATGAATTATGACTGTGAGACTAGTCATATGATTGACTGTAATCTCTCACTAAATAACACTAATATTAAAACTAAAATATCATTGTGAACGAATGAGGTAAAAAGGTGCAAGCTATGCACCTACATATATACAAATATATGTACACATTCTTAAAATAATAATATGACTACAAGCTCTCAGCTTAGAGGGAAGCTCAGTGTTGAGTGTCTCTATGAGACTTGTCATAAGAATTGCAGCAAAATCCTTGGGAGGAGGATCTGGAAGTCTGATATGTCGATGTGTATGAGTGACATGAAAAAGGTGCAAGAAATGAGCTTGCATTATGAATGTTTAGCTATGTTTATTTATGCCTGAGTACATGGATGCAATGCATCATAAGGCTACTTGATATAAGGACTGATATTAAGACCGAATAGATATGAATGAATGATTTTAAAGTAAAGATGTATGTGAGCTATGAAATATACCTATGATAGATACACATAGGCTTATGATTATGCATGTGGTTAAGTACATCATGGATGTAAGTTAACAAAACAAGAAATATGTGTGGATAAATAAGTTGGATGCATAACAAAGATGCATATTTATATTCCTTATGGAATATTTGGTAAACAACTGAAGATAAATCAAGGTTGAGGCCATCAAAGATAGTGATGGATATGCAATAAGGAAGTTGCATGCTGAAGGAGTTTCTAGTGGAGGAACTGTGTGAGGACTCTGTCACGAGAACAAAGTCACAACCTTGATGACTATTGAGAATTGGGCAGTGGGATGCAAGTGTGTGTGTGTGTGTAAGAATCTTGGATTACATTCTAAAAAAAACATATGAGTGGAAGACTAACAAATGAATGTTCACCATTATGATAACTGAATGATAATGTGAAGAATGCACAGGTTCATGATTCATTGTGAAAAAAAGGTTTGTTGTTGTAACATGTTGATTTACCAAGAAGGTTGAGGTGAACCTAACTAAGACTGCTCAAGGAAAAGAGCATGGAGATCACAATAAGAACTAAATTGTAGAAGCAAAGAAAAAGAAAAGGAGGAATACTTTTCTCATATTAAAAACTTTGAATCGCTTAACAGAGTTGTAGTCCTTAAAAGAAAAAATGTGAAAACAAGTACAACTAGTAAAAGGAAAATAAGCCAATGAGTATGTTTAAATGAATAGGATTGGTTGAGTCATGTTAAGTAAAGACAATGAGGCCTTGGAATAACTCAGCTGGACTGAAAGTCCCAAGATGTGTAGAAGGAGTTGGAAAAGGGAAGAGCCCTTAACTCCTTTCTTATTGTATATTATGTTTTCTCTAGGAAGAGAAACTGGTGTGCTGATGAAAGTAAATGTTTTGACACCATAAGGATGATGGTTTTATGACTGTAGAAACAATTGAGAATTGTTGGTGTTGCACTCATGAAAACATTAAGGATAATGTGAATAAATGTATAAAGATATGCTAGGACGTATCTGAAAATGTTTTAATGATTTGAATGATATGATACATGCACTTTGATTTTACATGATGACTAATGTATTTGTGGTATATGTCATGTGTAGAAAATAAATTGAAACTGTTGGGAAAGACAGTTACCAATTATACAAAACCTCAAGCAGAGAATGAATACAAGAAGGTTTTTGTTGAAATTTGTTCAAAGGACTTTAAAAGTCCCCATAAATCACCCCTGATGAGGCAATATCAGAGAGGGTGTTGAAATCCATAACATTTATGTAAGTGTTCATGCCTATAAGGCATAAGGTATGAAGGGATTGGGTAAGCATCACTTATGAAATATTTTATTATTTTAGTGATATATAATTGAAGTTGAGTGGTTGTTGGATGCCATTGATACCCAAGTAGGGTATGATTTAGGAAAAGAACCTGAATAATAGAGAGAGGAAGTCTATGTCAGTCAAAGATAATTTATAATACTTGTAGGAAAATGCATGAGTAAGGAGTACCATGGGTACAATGACCAATCTAGGGATATTGGGAATAAAGGTGCTCATAGTTAGCACACTGCATGGAATGCATTGAGGAATTTCATAAGAGGGAAGACAATGGATTTCCATCGAGGAAGGAGGACCTTCCACTACTCCACTTGAATTGTGTAGTTGATAAAGGAAAAATTGGGTGGCCATGAGTATTGGCACCCTGGTTACTAATGAAAGAAGAATGCTTGGATGCATTCAAGATAAACTTTTAGTTTCGTATGTGTTGATTTGGGATCATGATCATCCTGTAGCAAGGAGCATAGTTTTGTTGTAAGAGTGAAGGAGAATGATTAAACCTTCTGGTGAAGAGTTTGGTTTATCTCCAACACACCATGATAAAGCTCTTATCATAAGTGTGGAAAAATTGAACCCAATATAAAGGGTACATTGGGCATGAATGTAGTCATGAATATTGGCACATGGATTAAAGTATTTTCACAATTAAAATTGCATTGGGAAAAAATTAGTGTGTTGAAAGGATGCATACATAAATAATGATATTTCATTTTTCCTTGTACCTTTGAATAGATCAAAATGACTTGCACTTTTAGTATGCATAGTTTTGAAAATATAATGTGAAAGAAAACTAACAATTGGTTTGGTTGAGGAATGTTGAAATTGCAGGAAAAAAAGGGTCTTGGATATGGAAGTGTTGTAAGCCCATAAGGAAGACCAATTTGTTGCTAAGAAAAACTTATATGGGAAGGAAAGTCCCATACTTGTGAATCTAGTTCCTATGCAAAACAGATCTGAAAATAAATGTGGAATTTGGAAATATGTGGGTGACAGATTTGCAAGAAAATTCTGAATTTGAAATTGATGATAATATCTCATAATTTATTTATACCTATGATACAGGTGAGGTGAAAAAGATCTGTCTAGGGAGAACAGGTGAAGCTTGTCAAGCTGGAAAGCATGAAAAAGGATAATATTGATACACAAGAACCCCATGGTAAGCCATGATTGCCCTAAGATATGTTTTTTTGTGGAAACACAAGTCGGAGGGATGCCTTGGAAGAGAAAGTTTGAGGGACGCCTCGACTGTAAGGCTCAATGAAGTCCTTAGAGCTCTTCTTGTGCAAGAAATCCTTGGCAAGGAAATGTGGATCGTTTGAGGGACTGTATATCAGAGAAGGGGATGACTGAGCCTAGGCTTGGAGGGTGAGTGTCTGCAAGGAAGATGAGACTCTTATAATTATCCCCTTTGTTCTCCATTTCTATCATAAATTTACCCCATAAGTTCTATACTATTCTTTATTTATTTACAACATTGTTATCGTGAAGAACTATATCTTATGTTTGCGACACCATTTCAGGACTGAACAAGCTACTCCCCAACTATCATTCAATGGTGTGACCCCTGCGAAAACAACTTACAACACCAAATTTAACTCTAGATAATTTTTTGAAGCCCCTAACCTGCATGAAGCCACAAACGTTAAGAAACAAATCTAGTAGCTGGTTTTCAAAACCATAACGAGACCAGAACGAGAATATACATAGCCCCAAACCAAATTAAAAAAAAATAATTCACAGAAAATGTGGAGAAGCAAGGTCAAGAATTAGAACTTGCAGGACTAAAGGCTAAAAATTTCTCGCGCTGAAATCACATCTACCTGCATGAGAGATTTCTCCAAGGCGAAATTGGAGTCTCTTTCATCAGCATGCTCAAGACTTTAAACCAAACGTTGAATTGATTCATGCATTTCCCTCTAATGGTTTGTGTCTACATCTCTTCTGAATATGTAGAGGACCATATTCCATCTGAACCTTGACATTTATGCTGCAGGAAATATAGTTTCTCCACCATTCATTATCTGAGTTGATGTTATCCTCAGAAGAACAAGTAAAAAATATATTATCGTGCCAGTTTCTTCGCAATTTTTTCTCTTCCAAATAGGGGTTTGAAATGGTATTTAGTAAACAAGTAAACTGCTATTTTCATTGGGAGTAATCCTTTGCTCTGCCTTGGTGTATTAAAAATCACCTGGGATTGAACCTAGGTCATGAGCCACAATCCAAACCAAGTGTAGAGCGATGTATGAATAAGATACATGCAAACTGCATGCCAGCATGCATACCAGGTGGAGACCACCACATGTCATGCAATGGACGTAGAAGGAGTTTAATAAATCATTTGCAAGCTCATTAATGAATATTGTTTATTTAATGTAGCTCGCCCTTCAATATTATGTGTTGTTGTCTCGAATCTGTGTTGTTGGGAACAATGGTTGCATGACTTTACTTACAAAATTAAAAACATAAAACAATTAAATTACATATATTCTTAAACGTTATATATTGTAATTAAGACAAATTACATAAATTAAAGAATATAATAACCTCCTCGAACTTTGGAGCAAATGTAGCAATTGAAGCGGAAGTAACCAAGTGGACTATCTTTCAATCTCTTTGTTCTTGATAAAGTTTTCAATCTAGTGTTATTTGGATAAAGTTTAGTGTTTTTTGGGATAGATATGTAGATAAATAGATTTACTAAACAGTCCACGAGACCATATGGGCAACTGACGCTTAAATTATGTGCATTAATATCTAGTATAATAAAGAAAGAAATCACCATAACTAAATTTATTGATGTAAGAACATGTCAAAAATCATGAACATAGCTTTACTCAACTTAGCATGATCCTCATCACCTTACATTAACGAGGTCATGCTCTAAATGTTCTTTAGAACATAAAAACTTAATGGAATCTAATTCGAAATCAATTATGTTACTCTCACTATGATGTATTAGTGGCCACAATGCAGTTATCTGGGATGAATAATCATTGTTAATCACAAAACATATCCAAAAGGTGGTCTTCCCATAATACTTGAGAGAAAACTTGATGCTCACTCAAGAATGGAACTCTAACGAGTGAATAAAACTTGAAAGTAGTTAGCTCAACTTCTTTCAAAATTACATACTCAGCTCAAATGTGTTCTGAATAATCTTCATTTTTTTGACACGATCGTTCCACAGAAGTAGCTTAAAGATCCAATACTTAATGCCCTAAGAGTCAAATATAGCATTTTTTCTCAAATCCTCACATTTTGTACAGACATCGAAGGACATTGATAGGAAGGGTGGTTCAAATTTGCTAAAGACGAGATCCTACAATAAAAATCTTGATTCATCATCAAAATCTATGGAAATTTTAAATCAAAATGCCAATAAAGCATAATCATTTATGTAAAAGCAATCTGTGACATGATACAATTAAGAGTGGGATTACTATGTGATAGTCAAACATTGTTTACTAAGCTCCAAGCAAGCAATTTAGAATCAATCTCAATATCTTAATCCATCATAGTGTAATTATAATGTGAGTTTACCAAGTGGACTAGTTGAACATGACTTAAATGTAAAGTTTTACCAAGGTAAAATAAAAAAATGAATAAAAAGACATAATTGTTCTTTTCATCATTGCAGTATAACCAAATTTCTTCACTAAGATAATAAATGACCAAAGTTTCTTTACTTAGAAGCACTAGTTGTGTGAAGATCCTACAAATAATAGAAGAGCCATGTGATATCGTGACCATGATGGTCAAGTCAATTTCATTCTAGAAGATGATGCAATATTACATTTCATAGTATTAAATGTTTGCATGTTTGTGTGCACCATGACAACATACAATAAAAGTTATGGGGAGGAACGAAAGTTTAAGACGAATCTAAGTATATTGTAATGTGGCACCATAACGCGTTACATCTGGACTACTCTCTATCGCTTCACCCAGTCATACTAACACACATGGACAATAAGTAATGATATTCATTTTTATCAGCTAGTGAAATCTTGTTTTTTTCTTTATATTTGGTTCTACTAAAAGCATGTGCTTTCTACCTTCTTCCCTTCTTGGCAGGGACTTGTTGCTCCACAACTCACCTTGTTAATTTTGGATCGCCATATAGTGGAATAAGATTAATTTGCATATTGTTAGGATTATAATCAAAAGTAATAAGTTAATAATTTATTGGCTATCCATTTTCTCTATAGTATTGATAGATGGAAAGATATTTAAGTATATGGTGGATAAGATGATCATTTTCTTTATAGTATTGATGGATGAAAAATATATTTGAAGATTGTAGTGAAGAAAATACTCTAATCAAGAATTTAACATTTTTAAAATGGTTAATTCTTAGTAAACTTGGTTGTAGAAAAAAATACAAGGTGCCAAGGGAAAATTCCCAACGAAAGTTTTTGGCACTACATAGAGTTTTTAATATACTAATAATGTGTACTATAACAAGTTAAAGTTACCTACTTACTTATATTTTTTTGTATGAACATACCAAACATATACTAGGCTTTGGACACACACTAGCCAAAATGTATGGTTAAAATTTCTTAGGTGTACTAAATATTTTGTGCATCAAGTATTTGGCATCTAAGAAACATTGTAAAGGAACCACAACAATTATTCCCTCAAATCCAACATAGATTTTACTTAGGAATATTTTGGAAGAAGTAAAGAAATAATTTTTTTGTATGAGGATTAAAGGATTTGAAAAATGAGCCATCCACCATGAAATTGAAAAAACTAAAGCCGAAAATCTAGGAATTTGTAGTTCGTATAATAGATTAGGAAAAATAAATTTGAACGAGGTGTGAATTTGATGTCACACCAAATAATCCTTGTGTAAGGAATCATTTCAAATTAATATGGGAATAATCCCTAAATAATATCGAGTAAATATATAAACTTCATATAGCTATTGAGAACTTGTAAGAAGAGCTGCATAAACAAAAAAAAATTCTTAGAAAGTAAATATATAAACTTCATATAGCTATTGAGAACTTCTAAGAAGAGCGCATAAACAAAAAAAAATTCTTAGAAATGACAAAGATTGTAGGAAATGACATCCAACTGAAGTTCATGACACTCTTATTACTAGTTTAACGAATCAACATATGCATATTTTTTTGTTAATGTATGCATGCACATGAGTTCCTTAAATAATGTGTCATACCCAGAGTTACTTCTCAACATACATAGATTCATAGTATCATTATTGTTGATGTTTGAACAACATCAGGAAGACATTCTTCCATATGTGTGTGTGTGAGACATGATATTTATACGGAAAGGTGTACACTTATTGACAATGGGCACATTTTATACGGAAAGGTGTACACTTATTGACAATGGGCACATTTAATAGGTTTTTAGTGCTTAATCAGTTTTGTATAGACAAGATTAAATATTGATAGAATATTCTTAGTCATCCCAATAAATCAATGGTTGTGATTTCAACCACTAACTTCCTCACTATTATAAAGACATCCATTTACATGTTTATTTTTTTACTTTTACTTGATCATATTTAAATTTACTATGGTGGCTAGCTGATTGCCATGTCTGAGTGATTAACAAAGATTAAAGTTTAGTAGTCTCTCTCAAATTTTATAACTTAGAGTTTGTGCTGTTTAAAATGTGAAAACTGATGGCTATTATTAATTTCCATTTCTCCAGCAACATATCGTTTACTCTCCACTTCCTCCACCGTTTTCCCTCACTCGTCGCTTTCATCTCCACTTAATCGACCATTTCCTCCCATATTCCATCAGGACCACGTTCAGTTTTGATTCCAATTCCTCGCTATCCTAGATGGATTGCATGTAGTTATTGTTAACTACCAGGTAATTGTATGAGAAATTCTCTCTTTCAACTTGAGCATGGAGCAGTTTTTAACACAGCTGCCTGACTCAAGTAAGCATGGAGCAGTTTTAGCACATACATGATTAAGCATTGGCTTTTGTTTAAACCCTATATTTACAAAAAAACAGATATATACTTTGTCTTTTTCAATCAACCAAATTCCTTTGGATTCACGTCGAGGGTTTACTAGACAATCTCAGTAATGGAGTCACACAGAAATGTTGAAATTGTTCCAGCATTGGCTTCTGCTCAAACCTTAGAGTTACAGAAACAAATATAACAAATTCTTTGACTTCCAGGTAATTGTATGAGAAAGTCTCGCTTTCACTTTCAACTTGAGCGTGAAACGGTTTTTAGCACAGTCCCCTGATTCGAGCAAGCATGTAGCAGTTTTAACACAGTCGCGAGTAAGCATTGGCTTCACTTTACAAAAAAAAAATATAACTTTGTCTTTTGCAATCATCCAAACTCCCTTAGATTCACATCGACAACGTTTGTTGTTGATTCCAATTCCTCACCATCCTTGATGGGTTTCCTATAGTTATTGTTAACTGCCAGGTAATTGTATGAGTAAGCATTGGCTTCGCTTTAAACCCTATATTTACCAAAAACAAATATAACTTTGTCTTTTGCAATCTGCCAAACTCCTTTGGATTCACGTCAAGGGTTTAATGGACAATATCAGTATTGGAATCAAACAGATATGTCATAGAGTTACATAAACAAATATAAGTGTCTTTTCCAATCAGCCAACAACTCTCGATTCGAGGTATTTTCATGTCCAAACATTGTCATCAAATTTTAAATTTGAGTTTTTTTTTTTATTTTCATGTCCGAACATTGTCAATTGAGTTTTGCAATTATTTTATTTTAACATAGGGTTAAAATATTTTAAGTTATGGAATTATTTTTATGTTCAAACATTGTCATTGTCATTTGTATTTGCAACTATTTTAAGCAACCCTGTACGAACAAAATTTTATGCACAACTTAACTCATTCTTTAACACCATAGTGATATTCCCATTGAGAAAGTTTTATTTTGATCCAAGTAAAAAAAATGAATGCATGACTCTTTAATCATTTTGGATTTTAAACAGTATTGACACTGGTTTGATCCGAGTAAAAACAGTGAGAAGCAGACACCTATTAGCTTTCCGAGTAAACACAGTGAGCAGCGAACACCTATCAGCTTTCCGAGTAAACATAGTGAGCAATGGACACCTATTGGCGTTCACCAGCGGGTGAGGCGGTTGCGCTAGATTTTAATATAAATTACCATCTCTTAGTCAAACTCTCTAGAAGAACCATTTTTATTGAGTTCATTAAGCCTATAGGCATATACCTATCGAAGATGGGCACATTTAATAGAGTTTTAGCTTTTAATCTGTTTTCTGTGGACAAGATTAAATATGGATGGAATATTCTTTGTCATCACAACAACTTAAGGGTTATAAATTCATCTATTAACTTCCTAGATTTTACTCACAACAAATTAAGGGTTATAATTTCATCTATTAACTTCCTAGCTTTTACAAAGACATACATTTTTTTATTTACATTTTGACATTTACTTAATCATATTAAAAATTTATTATGTTGGCTACCTAATTGCCACATGTATATGATCTTAATAGTGAAATATGTCTACTGTGAAATATGGCTAGCATTTCATTTTGTTTTGTTTTTAAGAATGTGACAAGCGTATTTGATTGTTATTAATTTAATTAGGCCGAAAGGCGCACACCTATTGGAAATGGGCACAATTAATGGTATTTTAATCTAAAATCGTAATCTCATGGTTAACAATTGAAGATGTAGGCATATTCTTAGTCATCCTCCTAAATCAATGAATGTGATTTATTGTTCATAACTTCCTTGCATTTATGAATGCATCTGTTAACCTGTTTACTATTTCACATTTACCTAATCATATTAATAAATTATTGTAAGGCTATATGATTGCCAATTTAGATGATTAACATAGATTAATATCTGTGCAAGTCGTTTTAATTAACCTGTTTTAACTATGCAGGAGTTTTACCAGCCGTAAGCCTTTTGGCGTTCACCAGCCGCGAGTTAGCGACTGTGCTAGTT
>JASDQU010247998.1:0-16530 GCA_032191745.1 Picea mariana
ATTGACCTTCATAGGTTTTAGGAATTCCCATCTCTACTACATAGTCCCTTAATGATCTATCATTTTCCAAGTTCCTTATACAAAAGAAGAGTTCCTAATTCCTTATATCCATTAACCCCTTGGGCTCAAACATCTCCTCCTCTTCTAAACAATACCTTGGGTGATCCATCGTTTTCCAAGGTTATCATAGGCATGAAGAGTGCAAACCTTCAAAGTTCTTCTAACAGGGTGTCCCATTGGAAACTCAAGCCATTCATTGATCAAAATAGTCAAGGAATAACACAATGTTCTAGTGTCATACAGTCGTGTCCTTCCTATCCTTTCAAGTTTATAAGCAGTGATCATATTCCTCACAAGACAAATCCATCATTTCACATGTATCATAGTCACACAATTACCACAAGATACTATCATTAAAATTTCAATTAGAATTTTGACTATACTTCATCCAATAGTCAAATTTAAACAAATATGAGAGCCCTCTCATAAAGTTGGCCTTTGCATATGGTAGTAACTAGTTTTCATTATGGGCTTACTCTCATAGCCATATCCAAGACAACTCTACCTACAATCTATCCTTTTTGACCAAGATTTCATTCAACCAAACACAACATAAGTATTTGTACATACAATCTTTTCATTGCTACATTCCCAACAACACATGAAATGATCATGAAATTGTCACACCAATAATTCAATCATTTTCAATTGTTAAAATTTTTAATTGTAATGAAACAATGCTCATTATATCAAGAATAATATAGTTACCATCATGCACTCAAATTTTGCAATCAAACAACATGCAAGTATCAACACAATCAAGCATATGCGCAAGGATTTATGTATGCATAACCACAACTTGCACATCCACACAGTGTACTTATGCACACTTGCATTACCCAAGAATATCAGATTTGTTGAATCATATAATCTATCATGACAAATTGCAAGACTTAGCCAATGCTAAGACCTATTCTAAACACCTCACCAACACTTAATCGACCATCTATACACTTTTCTCTCTATCCAAACACAACACAAGGGAAGGTATTACCTTTTTATGCTCAACTATCCCTCATGATTTCTTCCTCTCCAGTGATCTTTAATGCCAGCTAGAAGGTTATAGTTCAAGTCTAATGAACAATAGTTCATATATGTAATATCCAACATAAGAATGAAAAAAAGTTGAAATCCATATAGGAACAATAATTATATAATTGATAATGAATGAATCATATATGAGATACTACAATGAGCCTCATGATAATATACTTATATGAATTGACTAGTCACAAAGGTGAAGCGTTTTTCCCCTTAGGTTATGCCCATTTATTGTTGTTGTTGTTGTCGCTACTACTGCATTTCATATTTATTAGATTGCCTCTCCCTTCAAATATGCTTTTTGCTCAAAGCATACATGGTTATGTCTTCATTCTTGCTTGTAATGCTTTAACATGATACTGTGTTCTTGATGTTGTCATAGTCGAAGAAATGAAGAAATACTATTTTCAAAGTGCTGAACAAATATATTGTCTTATTGTTGAAATGTTAGTCCACTCTAGTTCTATCTTTTGTGGAACTATGTGTTACAGGTTTGTTGGATGAAACTTTTTGAATTGTGATTCCAATAATAATTGCTATTTTGAGACCAAATTGCACTGGAATTGATATTTTTCAAAAGATAGATCAAATATTGTCTTTGTCGTGGTAGTGATGCCAATACATTGATTGGTTAAGGTGTAACTCTTGTGATTAGGATGTTGATAATGCATCCTTGTATCTTGTGTCTTGTTTTTTGAACATTCGTATCTTGATACTTATGGTGACTTGTTAGGGCTTCTATTTATATTGTTTGTATTCGATGTCTAAATATATTCTTCATTCAAATATATAAGTCGTTGTTTCCTTGTCAATCATAAAGTCTTTGTTGATAATTTGTTCTAGTTTTTCTTGTTGTATCTGCTTTTCATTTTTTAGTTTCTTGCCTTGTGTGATCAAGCTTTGACAATGATTCTTAAGGCGATAAATTTCTTCATGTTTATCAACTACAACCCTATGAAAAAATTTCTAGAAATCTTGCATCTTTTGTAACGATTTCTGGTTATCTTGAATGATCACATCTTATTCATCTTTAGATCTTTTGGTGAGGGATATTTTGATAAAGAATTCATTGTAAGTGCCTACAAGATTATCTTATTCTTCTTATAAGAGAATGTACAAAAAAAATTCTTCATTTTTAAGATGAAGGTACCCAATGTTTCCATCTAGGTTGAACCTAGAGTAATGTCAATCTCTTTTTCAGATATAAATCTAGTGTTGAGTTGGGGTATGAAAATATAATAATTGTCAATTCTCACTGGTAGTTTACTTATTTTACATCTATTTTCATCCAAAGAGTTTGTGTTTTCGATTACACTTGACTTGGGGATAAAAATTGATTAACCATGTATCAACATTAATGTAATTTTCCTTGTCATTTACACAAATAACAATGCTAATATCCTTTCTTTGACTAGTCCCCTCAAAATTTAATACAACAATAACATATGTTATATAAATGTTAGGAAATCTTCTCTTTATTCATTGCTTAACTTCATTTTGTTGTCGTTGAAACTTTCTTTAAAAATTATAATTAGTTATGAAAAATTATACCTTCTTTGATAATAATTGGGTGAATGCAAGGAACCGACTTCTTTAATATTGGATATGTGAAAGTCTAAAATATCCTTTTAATCAAATATTTTATATACCTTTTTGAAATTTGATTTGGAATCTTGGTATTTTTTTTAACCCTTTTTTTTTCTTCCGTTTATTTTTAATATGGCTTTTTCTTTTTCTTTTTTCATTTTCTTTTTAATATGACTTGATCTAATATGATTAAACTTTATAACCTTCCATCAATCAACGATTCACCATTTGATTCACAAGAATGATTCTTTCTCCTTCTTAAACTTGAACTTTAGAATATAATTTTTTATCACAAGGAATCAGTCACACAATTTTTATATTTGGTTTGAGATTTTTTAAAACTCATATCCTTGAGTCTAATCTAAATAGTCATGGATCCAATATAAATTGGTTCTTCCATAACTTGAGAGTGCCTCACTACAATGTCCATAGCCCAATTTCCTCAAACACCCATTTGTCCACAAGCCAATTTTAGCCTTTGAGACGACAATTAGCTATTTTGTTGTTATTTTGGAGTAATGTTTGATGTTGAATTAAGTTAAAATTCCCCAATGATGGTTCTCTCCTGCTATGCCTTTGTAGATAATATAACTCTTGAATTCTATTCTAATTTAATAGGATGTATCCTTTGATTAATGAAAGCTTGTTTTATAATTATCTTATTATTTTTCTGTTACAGAATGGTTAGATGGGAACTGCTAACAACATGCATAGTACTTATTTTTATCACTGATTTATTGTATGTACTCTTGTGCACAAATTTTTTGTGTTGTATAATGGTGATCTTGGCTTAATGATTCAACAATAATTCTCTATTGTGATATTTTGGCAGTGGAATTGATACTTTATTTAACAAACTTTTAAAACCTTAAATAGCCAAAGGCCAGTGGTGGTCAAAAACTCAAACTCGGGGAAATTCTAAAAATTTTGTGTGGCCAAGGGTTAGAATCAATTGAAATTCCCTAGAAGAGTCTTTGATACCAATGTAATGAAAAAACATTCACGGAATATCCATCATAAGAAGGATAAAGAGTTGAAATCCATAGAGGACAAATAATTATATAATTGATAATGAATGAATGGTATGAGATGATGCGCTAGCCTCATGATGGTATACTTATATATGCATTGACTAGTCACAAATGTCAAGGGTCATGTCCTGTCGGTTATGTCCCTTAGTTTTTCTAGGTAGCATATCCTAAGGGAAACCTTTCAATCACTTCCCCTTATTCTGAGAATGGTTCCTAGGGTAAACCCTAGTTTCTTTAGGGAACAAGACTAGGTTAAAAACTCATGGATAAATCATACACAACTCATAAAAAATTAACTCACTAAGAGTAAAAATGTCACAAAGTGAGATTTGAACCTGGGTGGGGAGGGTAACAACTTTTACTCACGACCACTTGAGCTATGCCCAATTGACATGGTTATGTCCCTTAGTTATTATAATTATTATTACACTAAGGTATCGATACAAGTTGAAAGACAATTGAATAATGATGCAATGATTCTAAACTCTCACACATCCATCAACAACATGATTTTACACATGGTTTTTCCACATGGCAGTCCTAATCACATTCCATGTATAAGAATTCACTTACCCTGGCTATGATATGATATCTAACTTATCACAATTATTCTATATCATAAATGCATCCAAAAATTTCAATAATCTCACATGTAAAAGGTCTCCTACCTTTTCCATACCCTCACTTGAGTATAAATCACATTTATGCATTCAAATATCATCAATAAATCAACTAATATGATATCATACATTATTGAAGGAATTCTTACCTAAATTCCCTTCATCACACATTATTGACACAACTTGCCTATGAAATATCTTTTCGATAACTATACTTTCTTTCTAATACAAGCTTCTTACCATTATGAGACCTTCATTGGTGCGGTAAGAAATCATCCTACTTATGGAAAATAATTGTATGCTTTGGTTCAAGGTGTGAAGAAGTGGAAACACTATTCGATGGGAAAATAAACAATCATCCATGCAAATCATCAGGATTTTCAGTATCTCCAATCACAAACCAAGCTACAACAGTCACGTCATTTTCGGTGGATGAGATTTTTGCAACAATTCCATTTGGTCATCAAGTATAAGAAAGGTATACAAAACAAAGTTGTTGATATGTTATCCCAACCTTCTATTAACACATCCATTGTTTTAACGCATAGTTCATTATCTCATGAAATTTACATTGAACAACATGCCAGAGATGAAGTTTTTAAGGATGTTTATGAAAGACTAACCCATGGTACTAATGTGGAAGAATTATATTATCATGTACATGACAAATTGTTATATCATCTTGGTAAATTGTATGTTCCATAAATTGAAAGTGTGCATGTAATAAAAGAAGCACATACTTCTCTCATTTCTGGTCATTTTGGTATAGGCAAAACAATAGCTCAGTTGCAACGCTATTGTGATTGGCCTAGGATGTATGAAACTATGTCCAAATATGTAAAAGGATGTCAGATGTGTGCCACTAGAAAACCAAGTAATAGAAAATCGGGTTTATATATGCCACTTCCTGTACCTTCTCATCCATGGGAAAGTGTGTCTATGGATTTTGTAGGGGGTTTTCCTATGTCCAGAAAAGGTCATGATTATCTATATGTTGTTGTGGATAGATTTAGAAAAATGTATGTTTTAGTTCCTTGTAAGAAATAGGGGACAAGAAAAGGAACTGCACATTTGTTCTTCCAACATGTTTGGGTTCATTTTAGTTTTCCCACATCCATTGTATCACTACTACATATGGTGTTGAAGTCTGACGGTATAGATAAAATCAATCATATCGTCAGACATTACTAAGTAATTATCAAAATTTCATTATTTTTTTTCTTGGTGCCCCGACGTTCGTCGGCCTTTTGACAGAGTCCAATCATCACCAATATTTCGACTCCTATTCGACTATTACTATGATCCAAAAATCCTTAGGTGTCAAATTAACTTATACGCAACATTAACAACCAACCTGATTCAAAAATTATGATCGTCTTGACTATTTGAAAAATAACATGTGAATACACTTACTTATCCATAAACTTCATTAACTAATAAATAATTTGCGAGAATAAAAATGCTATAATGGAGAGAAATATTAACAAAAAGATCAAATAACTTTACACAAGTTGATAACGGAGTTCACCCATCTTGGGCCACGTCTCTGGGTCCGCTTCAAATCGAGAGACCGCTTTATTGATGCTCAACAATGCTTAAATACAACTCCCACTTATGACCTTCTGATCTGCTTCTCAAACACAAGTGTAACTGTCAAAATAGGCACCACCTCGGAAAACCAAAAAAATTGACTATAAACACTATATACTTCTCTTAAAGAGTCTCAAAGCTAAAAAAAATTCATGAGCATAAAATCTTGGCACAAAAATCGATGAAAACCATTTCTTGGCACAAAAATCCATGTCAGAATGAACTCGCTCCGAGTTCTTGACATGAACTAACTCTGTGTAGTGCAAATGGTCAGGCAATTGGTTTATATAAATGAAGTTGGGGGTCGAACCCCACTCGACTCCCTATATGCTCGGATGGTAATTTAATTAAGACTTAAATTAATATTCCATCAGTGGGATTAACAAACACACCCATTGGTGCAATGGTCATACCTTTATGATAAGTTTTTAGGATCTCCGAGTGGAGGTCACAGGTTCAAACCAATGACCATTTAAGCTTATAGTTACAACAATTATTCTTTATTTAGAATATTTTGGGCTAACCATAATAATTGGTTACTTTGGCGCACCGGTTAAGTCGTTTGGTTGTTTCCATAGAGGTCGAAGGTTTGATTCCCTTCGATTCCAAAAACTTGTATTTCCTTTGGACCAATTGGTCCAATCAAAGAGTGCCACGTGGCACTCTCTAATTGGTCTAGGTCATTTCCAATCGTACACCTGTCAGCTGCCAGTCACCGATCCAATCACCTGCCACGTAGCTTGCGTAGTCACCCGTCTTGTCAACATGCCATGTCACTGTCGTGCCTTCCATGTTAGCACCATACTTTCCATGTGTCATACGTACTACCACTTGTCAACCTGTCGTACTTCCACATCACCCTTTCGTACTGCCCCGTGTCATCCTTTCATTGATGCCATGTGTCATCCGTACAGTGTTCGTACAGTCCACATGTCATCATGCCATGTGTCAGCCTCTAGTGATGCCATGTGTCTATCTGTGATGCTTCCATCTCATCTTACCGTATCGTCTGTACTGCCACGTGGCAACCTATCCTTTTACCATTTTTCCATGTTTTTGTCTAACTTTAAAAGGTCATAACTTCCTCTTACGACATTCGTTTGAGGCCGTTCAAATTGCGTTGGAAATCTCTCGCCGAGCTCTACACAATGAAGTCATTTTCATAAGCATGTGATACTATCATTTTTTTAGCGTTATGAATCCTCCTGGATCATACTACAAGGACCACGTGGCTCCCCATCGTCAAACACAGATTACAAAGGCATGTTTCTAAAACCATGAGCTATAACAACTCACTTGATGACCTGTAAATACATGTAAAGCTAATTATGATCGAATTATATAATCGTCGTATGGATCAAGGTTGTCCCCATGAGGATCATATAAATGTATAGGCATTGTCAAAATGTTCTACATTTTGGCAATTTTTGTCGGAATCCGGTGATATAGAGGTTGTAAGTAGAGTGATAGGAAATGAGAGGATTGTCAGATAAGAGACAATAGGAAGAATATTCAGAGAGAACAAGTGTGTGGGATCCGTATTTCACTTTGCCGACCAATTTTGTAAGGGAGACTGTAACTGTATGATGTCTATCATGTAAATATCCTACTGTTATGATGATTTTATGGAAGATTAGTACTGTTTTGACTCACAATTTTCTTATATGTGATGTTTTTTGTGATCTTTAGTGTTTTTCTACAATCTTTAGGAGATATTTAATGCAAGTTTATAATAATGTCTGAATCTACCTACAAGAAAATCAGAAGGTATGGATAAGAGGTGTAAATTGAAGGGGGGTTAGTTCTAAACTGTGGAAGGGGAACTAGGGCACTAGAAGAGCAATAAGTCCATTTTTTTCGCTCAAAAAAAATATATGAATGTGGTTATGTTTGGTAAATAGTTGACAATGGAAGGGTTTGTTAGAGTGGAAAATTCCCCTATTAGGATCTATCTAACCTTATTCTTGGGGCTCAATCATCCCCTTAAAAAAATGAACCTTGAAAAGGGCTATTAACATGAATAAAAATGGCATCCTCCTCCTATAAGAGACAATGTCAAATGGGGATAAAATAGTTAACTATCTAAGCGGATTGCTTTGGGGTTGGAATTTTGAATTCATTGATGATAGAGGAAGGTATGTGGTTATTATTATAAAAATTATACATCCATCTATACCTTTGTTTGTGTAATTGGATTTATATTTCAAGATCGATGTAAATTCCTTCTTTGCTGACTATGTGTCCCAATAAATTTCCTTCAGTTACATCAAATAAGCATTTCTTCGATTAAGAGAGATCCCATATAATCTACACTTTTCAAAAACTTTCCTCAAATGATGAATGTGTTCTTCCCTTGTGTTGGAATGGACGGTAAGATCATCTTGATAATCAACGATAAATCTCCCTATAAAATATTTGAATGCATGATCCATGGCCCTTTGAAAAGTAGCTTTAGCGTTCTTTAAACCAAAGGGCATGCGAGCATAAGCATATGTCTCCCCAGGTATTATAAAATCAATCTTGGGCCTTTCTTCCTCTGGAACCAATACTTGATTGTATCCTGAGAAACCGTCTAACATGGTCATACAAGATGATCCAGTAACTTGTTGAAGAAAAAATTCCATGTTAGGCAGAGGATAATTGCCTTTGATGGTTGCTTTATTCAAATCTCTGAAATCAACACACATTCACATTTATCTAGTCTTTTTCCTCACCACTACTAGATTTGAGAGCCAATCTGAATGTCTAATGGGATATATAATTCCAACATTTTTTTATTTCTCCAACTCCACTTTTACCAATGGCTTCAATTTGGGATTCATCATTCTAATTTTATAATTAAAATGTTTTTCCCCTTCTCTCAATGGTATGATATGTTGGAATATGGATTTTTCATATGCCTTGAGATCATCATAACTCCATGCAAATACATCATAATATTCTTTGAATAAGGAAGTATATTGGTTAATCTCCTCTGATGTGCAATCAATCCCAATATTCACATATTTTGGGGAATCCTTAATTCCAATATTTATTTTCATCGTTTCTTGTACCTTTTGAACTGATACTTCTTCTTTGAGATTCTTTTCTTGATAATCTCTTGTAAAAAGAGATTCTGATTTTACACAATCTTTAGGAACAGGGGAAGAACTATTATCATTCTCCTTGTAATCATTTTCATTGGCCAATAAATCATTTAATTCTTCATCATTTTCAAATACCTGAAAGTATTCTTGATTATCGGGCACTGAAGGTCTGAAAATTCTTTTGACTTGAAATGAACTTTTACTTTGAATATCCTCGGGATTAGATAATGAAGTAGCAAGTGCCAAGGAATCTTCCTTTTGTTTTTTCTCTCTGGGGACAAAAGATATATTGAATGAATAGAAATCCTCCATCAATTCATTTAGTCTTTGACATACAACTTGAGTTTTTCTTTCTTGATCTTATATCTTTGAATAACTTTATTTATAGCCAATTTAGAATCATCGATTATAATCAAATGTTCAATGTTCATTTCGAGTGCTAGAATCATCCCTTGAATTAGTGATTCATACTTTTCTTCATTGTTGGTACATGGAAATTCCAATCTGATAGCATGTGGATATATGACTTTATCTGGAATTTTAAATACAATTCCAACCCCACTCCTGGAATTTGAGCATGCACCATCGAATGACATTCTCCATAATCTAGTAAAAGAATTATCTTCTTGTTTCAAGTTTTCTGACTGCTCCAAATCAAGTATAACATAATTTCCAATACTTGTGTCTATATAATCTTGCATCATTTCATTCTCTTTCTTTTTAAATGAAATTAGTTTTATGGGATCACGAGGAACTTTCATCATTGTCTAATCTTTGTTTGGCAACATCATGCAACCACCATCATTTATTATGTAACCACCAATCATAGAATACCAATCTCTTCCAATGACTACCCCATATGTTGGTGGAAGATCAACCACTATGATAGTGAAAACATTGATAATATGGGGAGAAACAATAATCCAAGCATAGAAGTCCTTGATTTCTCCATAGGCTGGTGCCTTTTTGGAATCGATTGCATAAATACTTTCGTCTGTTTCATAATATTTGGTACAACTCATATCAAGTGCTTCCATTACTTCCAAGGGCATGACATTATTCGTCGCTCTGGAATCTATCAAACAATTGTGAAGCACAACATCATGATTTTCAATCGAGATATAAAAGTGAGGAACTTTTCCTTTCAACTTGATAGTTGATATGCTCTGATTCTGCTTTGGATTTGTAATAACAATTTCCATTCTTCCACCTGGTTTATCTAAAAGTTTGAGAATATTTTCTTTCTGTTGTGGAATGTTTACCACTTCCATGAAGGGTAGAGTGATTCTCAATTTACTAATATCATCAACCACATTATACATCATCTGAGGAGTATTTACAATTCTTTGTTGCTCACTTGATTTATTCTTCTCTTTTTCTTTTTCTATATTTTCCTTTAGGTTGGATTTATTTTATTATGCACGTGTTTGGACAACATTGTCTTGTGAGATATTATTTTCTTCATTTTCTTCAAATATGTACATGGATGTATCACATCCATCCGTCTTTACATATTCAAGAATTTATTCTTGAATATAGTCAACCTCTTGCTCAATAACTTGTTCATCATAAGCTTCTTCAAGTATTACAACATTGGGATTAAGTGCCCTTGGGATTCTCTGTCTATATTGATAATTGATATTCTTGATTATTGTCCTCTGTTCTATAGCAGGATTTGTTCTTTGTTCTGGAACTGGAATCCTTGAATCAGGCATGAAATTTTCATTTCTTCTCAAGCTAGTTATTTCATTCTGCATTTACCTAATAGTTCTGTTCATTTGTGCAATATCCATCTTTGTCTGTCTCTTGTGCTCCAACTGGGTCAATTTTTGCATTTGGTATGGTCCCTTTGAAAAAACCTCCCCGACTCCTTGAATTCCGAGATGGTGTGTTTTTTAATCCTCATTCTTCTTTGAGCTTGATGCCCCTTGATAAAAATGGTAAAATTATCTATTTGCCTTTGTACTTTTCCAAGAATACTATTAGGGTCAGCTCACGTTTCAAACATGATTTCTTCCATCTCTATGGATTTTCCCATTGCTTGATTTAGGGTTTCGATTTGAGATGTTCTAATAGAAAAATTTACATTGGAAGGCATGACATTCTTATAACAACCGATTACTACCGGAGCATTTGGCCTTTTCTCTTTTGGTATTTTGTTCAATGTTTTATTGAATCTCAAATTAAAATCTTGAATTCTTTCATTTTTTCTCAGACTAATTTTAGTAAAGTTTGTGAGAAGAGTATGGTGAGAAAGTGGAGGAGAAAACATATTCAAAAACATCGTTTCAAGATCATCAAATGACCCAATCGATCTTGTAGGCAATGATGTGTATCATTCATAAGCTTGATAGGCCAATGTTTGGAGAAATAATCTTACCATTACATCACCATCTTCAATAATATGGAAAAAAAAAATCCAAGAATAAATCTACATGTCTTTTTGGATCAATCGCTCCATCCCCTGAGAATTTCTATAATGTCCCCTTTGGAAGAATAGGGAGCTCATGGTGTTCTCCTTGGAGGTTTCGAGGGGAATCACTTACCCTTCTCCTAGGAATTCTATACCTTGCTTCGTGTCTTTATTCACATCTTTCTTCACATCTTTCCTCGTGTCTTCCTTCACGTCTTTCTTCCCTATCACTCATTATCAAATCTCTCTTCTTTCCTTCAAAAATATGCTCTTCAATTTCTAGAAATTTCAATTGCTTACTCTTGCT
Organism: Picea mariana; assembly: GCA_032191745.1. NCBI lineage: Eukaryota > Viridiplantae > Streptophyta > Pinopsida > Pinales > Pinaceae > Picea > Picea mariana. Next base: position 11,736 of record JASDQU010247998.1, read on the forward strand.
TCTGGTTATTGGTCCTTTATAATTGTCCAAATTTAATTTATATTTTTTGTTTGAGCTCTTTGAAGAGCTATTAATGAATTAAATCCTCCATCTTCAAAGAAAGGGGTGCAATCATTTTTCAGAAAGATAAAATTTGTGAGAAGATTTGTTCCTGATTATGCAAGCATTGTCAAGCCAATCAATTTATTGTTGAAAAAAGATCATAGATTTGAATGGACTTCAGATACTAAGAATTATTTTAACAATATTAAATGAACAATCACCACAACGCTTGTGATTATCAGTGCATATTTTAAAAGATATTTTATTTTATATTCCTTTGATACAAAAGGGGTCGTTGCTTTAGTTCTTACACAAAGAAATTCTAAAGGGGAAGAATTACCGATAAGCTTCATGAGTAAAACCCTTCATGATTATGAGCTAAAATATTAAGAATTGGAGAAACATGCACCCTCTCTTATTAGAGCAGTAGCACATTTTCAGAATTATATTTTGAATTCCCATGTTATATAATATGTTTCATCTTCTCCAGTAAATATGCTTTTAAACCAACAATTGAGAGAGGGAAAGTGGGAAAATTGGTTGTCCAAGATTCAATAGTATGATATCGAGATCAAACCTTTAAAGGTAGTTAAAGGACAAGGATTGTGTAAGCTCATTGCATATAATGATTCTTTGAATGGGGTAGTCTCAATTTCAGTTGGAAAACCTATCTTGAATTCCGAATGGTACAAAGACATTATTTTTTATCTAAGATCTAGACAATTCCCTCAATATGACTCCTAAAGAAAGAAGAGCTCTTAAAATGAAATCCAATCAATATGTATTAATTGTAGAGATATTGTTAAGAATAAATTATGATGGTAAGCTATTGAGGTGTGTAGATGAAATGTAGGCTCAAGAATTGATAAAGGAGTTTCATGAAGGAATATGTGGAGGACATTTTGCACCAACCACTACTACCCACAGAATAATAAAAAATGGGTATTATTGGTCATCAATTTCTAAGGATTCATATGCAATGGTGAGGAAATGTCTTTCCCGTAAAAAAAATCTCAGAAAATATGAAGATGTCTACAATGCCTTTGCAACCTATACTGGTCGAAGAACCATTTTCACAATGGGGACTATATGTCATTGGGACAGTAAATCAGAAATCAAATAAAGTACATGTATACATTCTTATTGCCACAAATTATTTCACAAAATGGCAGGAAGCAGTGGCATTAAAAAGGGATGATTTTGATGAATTGATAAAGTTTCTTAACGATACTATTTTATCAAGGTTTGGGGTACTAGAAAAGTTCATCATTGATAATGGGTCAATCTTCATTGGATCAAAATTTACTAATTGTTGTGGAGAATATGGTATTGTAATGGGGAAATCATCCAATTACTACCCTTAAGAAAATGGACTTGTTGAATAAAAAAAAAACTTTGATTCAAATTCGAAAGAAGACAATTGATAAAAATCAAAAGAAATGGCATTTAAAATTGATATATGCTTTGTGGGAAAGTGAGATGACACTAAAGAGTAGCACTGGAATATCCCCTTATGCGATGATCTATGGAAAATAAGTGAAAATTCCACTTAGTCTTGAATTGAATGCTTTGACTTATGGAATAAATATTAAAGATACATAAGATACTCCTCCTCTGCAAAAGAGATTTAATCAATTGTTAAAGGTAGAAGAAGAGAGATTTGAGGAATTAAAGAAAAAGTGTCAGAGACAACAGAATGTCAAGAAGTATTTTGATCAAAGTGCAACAATAAATATTTTTCAAAAAGGCAAACTAGTGTTATTCTGGAACAAAGCAAAAGAAAATCCCTTGATGCATACAAAGTTTGAAGCACTATGGATTGGGCCATATCTCATCGAAAATATTTTAAGTTTCAACTTGTACATGCTCAAGGATATGAAGGGAAACATTTTAATGCTTCATTTCAAAGGGAACTATTTGAAGAGTTTCTTTGCTTGAATTTTTCTTCTCGCTTTTACATAGTTTGTTTTCTTTGTTATATATATTCTCACCTCCTAGAATCCATCACCCAACTAATAATACATATGGTCTTGAGATTCTGGATTCTTGATAACCAGAAGGGGGTTATCATCCCATAGTCGGAGCCAGTTGTTGAACCTCATAAGTCATCCTTTCTTTTTCATTACTCTGCACTTATATTTTTTCTAAGTATGTTTCCCTCCCATAATTTTCATTGTCATGTCTTACCTCCATGGCTTATGCTTTTTCCATACTTATGTCATTTTGTTATATTTGCGGGTTGGCGGACTAGCGAACTCACGATCTATCTCATTTCTTCCTTGAACCTTTTTTCCAATACTTAGTTTATTTTTTATTCATGGACTCGCAGACTCACAGATTTGCGATTTATTGTCTTTTATATTTCCAATATTCACAAGTTCGTCTGAAAAGTATCAATACTTAGCCATTTTTCTTATCATAGCAGATTCATGGGCTCACAGACTCATATTCTTATTTTAAATATTCCACTCTGCCACCCCGCCATGACGTGTCCTCTTTCTTTCACAGTTCTTGAGTGATATTAAATGCTAATTCTACGAACTCAAGTGCTAAATTGAATTTTGAAAAGGCCGTTATTAATGATGTTTCTATCGAGGCAAATCATATTTATTTCAGGGTAATTCTTTCATGAAGGATCTAACTTAGATATTATTTCACTGTTCTAAGCGGCATTACAGAGAAGTCTATCAACTTGTTGAAGATGACCGAAAGAAAACAACATTTCTGCGAGGATACCTTGAATCTATTCGCCAAAGAAGATCAAAATTACCATTGGTCGAGGGAATATTGGTATTATTCAACGTTACTAGAGAAAGATAATAATAAGGTTTGGACATCAGGAATAACTCTCGTTGGTTGTGTCCATGAGGTTTTCAATTGCAAAGATATTGTTACCTAGTGTATTGATAAATTCATCAAGAACAGAAGAACCATTCCACTACAAAGCGGCTCCCCTGTTTCATTGGCACCTTCAGTCTTAAAAAATTGTTAAAATTACCAAAGCCGAAGCTAACATACAAAGGATAAGAGGACATGAATTTTCTTAGAGGGAAAAATAATGGAATTGAGCTCCTACAGGAATATCTACAAGACCCTACTGCAATGCTAAAAGACCTATCTAGAATCCAGGTTAGTTCTTTAAATGACCCTTATCGAGAAATTGCTTGGTTATTTACTAGAATTACCGGTCAAGATTCTACGACAAATATTCCCTGGATGGCCCTATATATTTTACATTTTACACTTCATGAGAATGTCTTTTTCGATTGGGCAAAGATGATATCGATTGAAATTTCTGCATAGTTAATGAATTTCATAAGTGAGAAAAAGTTCTATATGGCATCTTATCTGATATTTTCTATCACACACTGTCATATTTTTAAAGGTTTGAGTATTGGAAAAGGATAAACACAAAAATTGAACCCGTGACTATGTGGTATCAATCTCTATGGAGGCAGAAAGTTATCCATTATTTTTATGAAGTTTACAATGATTTTGCATCTGAATTTAAGAAATTACTCTTTGGAGAAGACACTTCCAGGATTTCATTGGAAGCATCCACCTTTTTGAATAAAAATGGAATTATGGAGAAAATGTATAATTACAACATCATTAGGATTTTCTGTTCTCATGAAAAGCCTATATTTCTTCCTTATTATGTGTCAGACAAGTTATTTATTATAGAGGTGGGGAGGAAGTATAATTTATGGTTTCATGCTTTTATGAAAGAAGGAATTTTTTTTTATTCCTCTCCCTTGGCGTGTTGGTGAAATTCTCTTGAGAGGAATTTCCAAAATTGATGAATATGCCTCTTACTTTGACCAGTTTAATTTGAAGTTTGCAGAAGAAATCAAAGGGTTTGACCTTAACCATATTTTTTTATAATCACATGGAATCAGTTGGGCTCAGCCCTGCATTGATCAATACACTCATATTTGGGGAGAAGGAGGGTGATAGTGATGACCCTCTTGTTCAAGGTGTCGATAAAAATTCTGGTGACATAGAGACAATTGTGAGCACTAATGAAGGTCATAAGCAAAGAGGGAAACCCTTAAGTGAAAGAAACACCCAGTCACCCGCTGTTTCTCATAGAAGTATATTGCCTAAAATAAATTATCATTCTGCAATGAACCAAAAAAAAAACCCTTAAGTAATAATTCAGGTGACAATGGAGAAATAAATCCTCCTTAAGGAAGTCTAGAAAACCCCCATAAATTACAAGTGAAAAGAAAAGGGGTTAATTCTCAACAAGAGGGAGAAGAAAAAAACACACTTGAAAATAATATTTTTCTTGATAATATGGACTTGGATGTTGATATTGAAAATATTCAGTTTCCAGATGATGAAGAACATGCCCAAGGAAATGTACAATCCGATGCATTGGTTGTTCAAGATGAAGTTTTCTTTGACGAAGAAACCTTTTCTGTACAAAATGTTTTATTTGATAGGTCTTCAAAGAAATTGACTTTTGAAAGAACCTCAAAGAATAAGAAGGGAGAGTCATGGTCCACCATTGATACTAAAAACATGTTGTCGTCAAAATTATCCTCAATTCATAAAGTCACAGGGGATGCATTGGATGTTTCAATAATTAATATGCAAGAGGAAAATCTCATACTTAAGGAGAGAGTCAAGAAATTGGAAGCAACTCTCGTGACCCCACCTATATTGGCTACCCCAGTCACCATGATACAACCTGACAAAACTCTTCAAGGAACTCCAGAGTCAAATCTGAGAGTAAAAGGAATTTCAA
>JASDQU010247999.1:7455-23985 GCA_032191745.1 Picea mariana
ATTCCACCTAGCTTGTCCTAAGCTTGGTCTCAGGGATGAAATACTCTCCCACACCATTCTAGTTCAGATATACTCAGTGTAGAAGGGTTCTACACCAACCACAGACACAGGAAGAGAAGGAGGGTGCACCATTGGGGGTTTCTAGCAAGGGGGGCGCACCATCTATTGAGGGAAGTTTGTTCTAAGTGATTGGAAGGGCTTCTGGAGATTCTATCACCTGGGTTTTCATTGCAGGGTCGTGGCCATTAGATCTAGTGCATTCTGGTGGAGTTTTATGTGTCATTTGATTTATTGGATGCATGTGACGAATTGGAGGAGAGGAGCACACTTCAAAAGTGATTTCAGCCATTTGGTAGATCAAATCTTCATCATTTCGATTGGGACTTCACCAGGGAGGTGACCAAGCCCCAATCTATCATTCTAGTGGTTTTGTAGAGCATTTGGAGGCCTCTAGGAGAGGGGTCGAATTATCTAGGGTTTCAGGCATCCAGGGGGTGCACCATTCCTTGGAGGGAGGCTAGGTCCATGAATTTGAGAGAGATCTTGGAGATTTGAGAACCTAGGTTGTCCTTGCATTTTTCCAATCTACAATTTGGCATATTTACCATAGGGTTTAGACATATTTGGTAGCAGGGCCAAATTGTTGAGGTTATTCGGGGTTCCAACAGGGCATGGCATCTTCCAGCTTGGGGGTTTGGCACTTCATATGGCCCAGATATATTCTTGCATTGGTCTTCATTGAGTATTCATCCTTTAGAGGCTTGTAGTCTTCTATTAGAGCATTTTGTAGCAGCTTCTATTATGTTTATTGGAGCCATCTGATGAGCATTCCAGATCGACCTCACTCTTGTATCAGGTTCTTGCTCATTATATTAATAAAGGTTAGATCTTGCTATTGGTTCAATATTTGGTGTATCTTGTACTTTCATTGATTGTATCTTCAGATCTATGTGTGAGTATTGAACATAAACCCTAAGGTCGAAATCAAGAGGTCAACCTGCAAGTAAACACATACAAACAAGTAAATCAGCAAAGTGTTTGATGAAATGACACACTCATAAAAAGTTTAAAAATTCATGCAAACCGTGATGTTCCTGGAATATTGGCTTGGGAACATTACATGCTACTAAGGAAGTCCAGGATTGGACATAGTGTTGGACATACATGGGTTTGTTTATGTAGACTAGGCTGGAGATCTGGATCACAGAAGATCTACAAGTGGGTATGTGTTTAATCTATTTAGAGGAGAAATCAGTTGGATGAGCAAAAGACCTGTTGTATTGGCACTCTCAACTACAAAAGTTGAATACATGGTAGCCACGCATGCAAGCAAGGAAGCAATATGGTTATTGAGATTATGTTCAAGTATTGGGTTGGTACAACAAGCAATGAGATTATATTGTGACAGTCAGAGTGCAATGTTCCTAGAAAAGAACCCTTCTTATCATTCGAAGACAAAGCATATTGATGTTCAGTATCACTTTTTGAGAGACATGGTTGAAGAAAAGAAGGTGTTCCTAGAAAAGGTTGACACTTTGAAGAATGTTGCAGATTCATTGGAAAAGTGTGTGAGCACAGAGAAGTTCTCATGGTGTAGAATAACAATGGGCATTACTACCCTGGATTGTTGACTATGTAATCCTCTGAACCCCTATATGCAAAGAAAACAAGAAGGAGAATGTTGGGTATGTGTTATATTCTTTGCATGTGTGTGTGTGTGTGTGTGTGTGTGTGTGTGGGCGTGTCATATTCGACAATTGCGTCTGATGATCCCAAATTCCTTTGCACTTTGTGTCATGTGCATCGGACGCTTTCCTGGGGGGGTCCCACGGGGGGACCAGGATTTCCTCCCCTGGTTACGTGCAACATTCGGCTCCAGGGAAGCGCCCCAAAATCATTTTTTTTTATGGTTTTTGCTATTTTTAGCAGTTTTATAAATTAATCTTGGGTTAATGGATTAGGGTTTTGGTAGCTACGAAATACCTAAAATATTGTGTATATTGTATTGTGAATGGTGAAATTAATACAATGAAGAGTTGAAAGGTGCGGCACCAAGGAAGGATGGTTTTCTCATGGTTAAGGGTCTCCAACGTAAATCTTTGTGTACTGTGTGTATGAGCCATTGATTAATTTTTTATTTTCTTAAGAATCTATATGCATTTCTTTACTTCACAAGTTTAAAAGTTACAGTGACCTACCTAAAACAAGATCCAAAAGTAAGAAATACGATAATAAAAAATGAGAGCAACACTCTTCTAGTGTTGTGATCAATCAATCCTCCATGGTAACCTGGAAACAAAACAAGAAGTTTCTCCTAGAGGAAATGTTAGTTATATCTAGTACACAATTACAATAAGCATTTATATCAATAGTGATCACATGCTACCAAGTATTCATTGTGTCTAACCATAATAAAACTTTTCAAAGATTGATATCACAACTATAGTGTTTACTTGTAGTGTAGTAGTTATCGAACGTGATATGTGCAAATTTGAATCTTATCAATTTAATCAATCAAACCTGGAACTCAGAGTCTTGTCCTAAAGAATGATTGTTGTTGATTTTCTTTCGAGTCTCCTTCACTCAATATGAAAAGTATTATCTTCAACCTATCCTATGTACTAAGATAATATGCTTTATTAACATAAATATGAGTTAGAGAATAAACTCTATAAGCTCAACCTTAATCAATATAATATTTGACTTTAATTTTGACCAATAGGTAGTGTGATAATCATAACTTCAACAGATCAAAATATAACCTAGATGTTCATAAGATCACAATAATTCCATAAAAAATAGAGGCATAACAAATTAATAAAACCTGGGGTGCATTGTTCCTATGAATATGTTGGATCTCGGATCCTTCTAGATCTACAATTGTTGTTTGGAAAAAATACCCATTCTCCTGCAAATACACTTATGATAATGATACAGTTTGAACATATCTAAGTACATACCTCTCACAACATTGGCAGGTAGTGGCACCATTCGACATTAGCATAATCAATTACGAACCTTTAAAACTTCAAAAGGTGCTCCAACTTGTAATATAAAGGTAGTTGGATATTTGTTAGTGTAAGGCACACTAGGACAATAAAAAATCAGTCCCAACACTTCACACAAAATTTCACTGCAACTGGTGTTGTAACTAGCACAGCAACTGGCATGGAGGAACCGGGATGAAGGAACTGGCACTTTTACTAATACTACAACTGGTACTGCAACTGCAACTGGTACTGCAACTACAACTGGTACCACAACTGCAACTGTAATCGGTACTACAATCTTAGGGTTTTATGAGGAAACCCTAAATTTTCAAACTTCAAGTTTCAGAATTATGATCCAGGGACTAGATGCACCCTCCTAGGGAGAGATTATAGATGGTATTACTTTTCCCAATGTCCTCCAACAAGGTGGATGACGTCACCTTTTAGGGTTTATGCAGAAAGCCTAATTTCTGAAATTTTTTCGAATTTGAAAATTGTTACAGGGAAAAGGTGCGCTAAGGTTAGGGAAGTATTCCTATTCCCTTAGCTTCTTCAGTGAGTTCTTATATGCTATGAAAATGTCTTCTTTCAGGAACTCTTTGATACCATGTTGATTTTTATGTCTTGAAGCAGTTAACTAGATTAGTGTTCTTTTACTTATAAGCCATTAGCACAATTACTGCATATAAAGGATCAATGAAAGAATAGCATTCACAGTATGCACAAGATTTACCCCGGGAAAACCCCCAAAGGGCATATCATAAGGGGAAAATTCATGAATAATTTTGAGGAAAATCTATATTGAGGAAAATCTTCCTCTGTTGCAAAAGGCATATCATCAGGGGAAAATTCAGGAATAATTTCCATGATTTTCTCATGTGATTTTTCATCTTTGATGGGGTCACTGGTTTCTTACACATGGGTTATGGTCATTGGCACATTCAGGAGACGGCCTATTGTTCCATTGTTTAAAGGTACATTGATGTAGGTGAGGTCCATCTCAAGAGTGTCTCCCAGCATTGAAGCAAATTTCCTAGACAATAACATCCCCCACACATCTGGGATGTCTACCACCACTATGTCAATGTGGATTACTCTCTCAGGGTATTTTTCAAGGCATACTTCCACATTTTCAATTACCCAATGTGTGGGTATGGCTCTAGACTCAAAGCCACACACGTTTTTGTAAGGTCGCGTGGATTTTAGGACCAAACATTGCATGACTTTGAGAGACATCATGTTGGCACCGACCCCTGAATCCAGCATGCAATTATTGAGGCTCTTGTTATTCATCATTAAGGTCATGAAGAAAGGTGGGTGTTCATCATACTGGACCCTAAAGTGATCAACTTGTAAAATGATAGGGGCGTCCATTGGTCCATCTGATCCCTTGAAGAAATTATCAAATCTTTCCTTAACAAATAGTACCTTGATGACTTCTCTTCAAGGGATGGTCACATGCATCTTGGATAGATCCCCTTCAAAGTCAAAGTTTATGTCCACTCTTTCGGTTTTGGGAGGGTTTCTAGGAAGGAGAATGTCCAAAGGTGGAGGCTTTGTTTGTGCTATTGCAAGATTGGTAGAGAGAGGTTGGTTTAGCTTCTTTCATCTATACACCTGGAATTCTTGTTTCTTTAGCTTCTCTCTTGATTCTTGGTCTAAGTTGTTTATCACTTCCATCCTAGCCTTCCTGGCTACTTCTTTTATGCCCTCTTGATGTTCCTCAAGAGAGATATTGAGGAAAATTTGGGAACCCTCTATAATGTGGTCCACTATGTTTACTTGGTCATGGCCTCCATTGTTGTAGGGACATTCATGCTCCCAGTGTGCTTCACTACACTGCAAACGCCAAGGATTTTCATCCATGACATTTGTAGGAGCTAAAGTATTAGGAAACTCTTGATCATTCTTTGGTCTATAAACTTGGTTCCCCTTTTGGAATTGGCCTTTATATGGTACCCTTGGTGCTTGATGTTGCAGTATTTCTAGGTTGACAATCCTATTCATCATTTGTTCTTGTTTTTTCATCATGCCATCCATAGTCATCTGCAATTTTTCCAAGCTGGCACAAATGTCTGAAGAAGGCTCAACGTTGTGGACTATCTTGGGTTTGGTGTCCATTTTGAACCTTGGGGCTAAGAAAGGCTCGATTTTGGATGAGTGGAGGTTGTCCTCAATATTTGTGGCTAATTCTTGGTCTTCTTGGATTTTTGGGGGGGTTTAATCCCTAAGGAGATACCCCAGTTGACCAGTAAAGGATTTGGTGTAAATGTAAACAAGGAAATTATTAGCTGGATGATGACTCACAGGGATCTTGTGCAACAGGGTTTCAAACCTAGTGTGGAATTCTATAATGGTCTCATTCTCTTATTTTCAAAGGGTATTCAGCCTGGTCGGAAACATCTTGGGATCTTCCTTGATACTCCATCATTTGAGAAATGCCTCTTCTAATTTATCCATGGTCTTAATACTGCCATCAGGAAGACTATTGTACCAACGTCTTGAAGCATCAAGGAGGGTGGTAGAGAAGAGTTTCATGACCAAGTATTTAGCATCATCAATAATGGGGTGAAGTTGAAAAAATGCCCAAAAGTTGTTCATATGCTCCTAGGCACTAATTGCATCAGTACCGGTGAATTTAGGTAGCCACTTCTCATACTTGGGGAGAATTTGCCTAGGGTAGCCTAGTATAGCTGTCATGTTTAGCGGATTGAAAATATTGGATGACCATTGTCTTTGGTTATTGGCTTGGGTTGGGATGTTGGTATGAGTTCTCGAGCTAGACATCGTGTTTAAAGGAAGACTTTCTCTGAAGAGTGATTTTACTACACGAAAGTGTCAGGGAGGTTTTCTTCTAAAGGATTGAGGGTTATTGTACCTCCCTGTGGAGTCACTAGATAATATTCTTGAAATTATCAAAGAGATAAGGGAATCACCCTTAGTCGATTCGCCAGGTAAGTTTCGTAAGATAAGGATTCTTGAGGAAAGTCTTACCGAAAAAGTAGTCATTTTTTAGGAGAATTGACTCAGTGTTCCCCAGCAGCGGCGCCAAAATGTTATCGCGCAATTTGTACTTTGATATAAGGGAAAGGAAAATGAAGATAAATTGGTGTAACGGGAGACTATCCTATCATTGTCACCTCAATAGGATGTCTCTTTCTATTTAGGGTGGTAGGCCCAGGGGGACGTCCCCGGTGACCTAGGGTTTTGAGAAGGCGAAGGATAAAGGCCAAGTAAAAAGGTTTCCTCTCACAAGTCACCACCGATTAGAAAGTCTGGTTAAACAACCAATAAAGAGATAATAAACCAAAAGTGTACCTGCCCAGAACAAAGCAACATAAAATTATATTTGCAAGAGCAGTTGTTGGTTAGTACTTCATATAACCAGAGACTTTCTTAATAAAATAAATTGACTAATATATTGATGAAGTAAGAAATGGTGTATAGCAGCAATAATCACAAGACAATACTTCACAATTAATGCCTTAGAAAATCTTCAAAATGAGCAGGAGTGATTAATCATCAATGTCATAACTACAACATTCATCAGAAGAAAACATGGCTATGCATTAGTCAATCTTTTTCAATTGATTAGAGAAGCTTTAAATGTTGCAAAGTATGGTTGTAACTTAATTGAACATTAGCAGTAGTAAGGTTAGTATATCAATCTAATATAGGGTTAGAAGGTGTTAGTAATTTGTTCAAAGATTTGGATGTTTGAAGGTTGTGATCAAAACACTCAAGAAAGAGGTATTAGACTAGTGCTTTCATAAGGAAAAAATGGAGTCAACAAGTGGCTGCAAGAATTGAAGGATCAAGATGATATTAATAGAGCTAAAGACAAGAGGAATTGATGGATGAAGTGTCGGAAAACTGAGGCTTCAACCACCAAACTCTAGGGGAAAACGACTACTAAGGTGTAGGTAACCCTAGGCCTTAGTAGGTTTTCATCCTTCTTTAACTCAATGAAAAAGAAAAATCGGCTAGGATGAAGTAACAAATTCTAGGGTGTTGCAATGGAAAGGCCCTAGCAATGGCTTCAATAAAATGGCTCCTTGGCATAATCTAGTAGGTAGAAAGAAAATTAGAACAAGGACAATAACATGTGCTTGATCCCTAGGGTTTTGGCTAGCAATTATATAAATAATAACAAAATGTAAAGTAAAATACCATAACCATTCAAGTAAGAGAAGAATTGCATAATTTTACTCACATTCACCAAGTATCATCAAGCAAATCCCTAGTTGTAGACTTTCCACCAAGAAAAATGCCAAATTCACCAAAATTAGCCCTCCTCCAATAAGTGTGCACTAAAATTTCAGTCCAAAACCCTAATGACAGCCGCAAATTTCAGACCTCACCCAAGGGTGAGTGAAAGATGATGAGAAAATGAGAGTTTTAGCTCTCTACTTGCACCATACCAATGACCTTTAATTTTATTTTAAAGAGGTCGACATGGCCAAATTTACATCAAAATATTTTTTTACATTAAATGTCATGATCAAAAACCTAAATCAAGAATAAATGATTACTTCATGCCCTTTTAGGGTGACGTTAGGCCCTTTTAGGGCAACGTTGGGTTCCTGGAGCAAAACGTTAGGCCTTCTTGGGCCTTAGGAACCTGCCACACCTGCCACTTGGCACATAATTGCCTCCCAAAACCTCCACAAGAATTGGATGACATCATGGGTGTCCTAGGTGATGTTGTGGGCCTTCCAAAGCCTATGTCTTGGAGGAAAGGGCACAACCCCCCTGGGTACAGGTCTTCCAAGCTGCCTCTGGTGGAACATCCTCCTCTTCTCCAATGCAAATCCTATGATCTGTCTCTGCCCCCTGCTAGGGTCTCAACATCCATCCGGTGGGATTTCAACCTCATGGAGGTCTGAACTAATCATCTCCCCATGTGTACCTATCCAAAGGGTACCTGTCCATCAGGTATGGTCCTGAAACATCAACAAATATTCCCTCCATGGTCTCATAATTCACAGGGATCATAACAATGTCAATCACATCTAATCATCAAGTTATTAAACATGTGCATAAAACCCCTTTTACCCAGACATTATACTAATATACAGGCCAAGTTTGGAGGAAATGCTAGGACATCATATTGGGCTAATGCTCATTGGATGTGGGATGTTTCCAGGAGAGATCAAATCTAAGCCATGTGAGTGGATGAAGTGGCTAAGGGATTTTTGGGCAAGGGGTGCAGTGATAGCATGGAAATGTATGGCTTACTTTTGGGGGCCTCTGTAGAGGGTGAGCTGCACCTATCATGGATGCAAATGTTTCCAAGCCCATTCATGCCTTTTTTCTTTATTTTATTGCTTTTTCTTCAAGAAGCTAGTTAGGGGACATTGCCCTAGCATGGTGACCAGTGGTGGAAATGTTACCCACAAGAATTTCAAGAAGATGAGAAGGTTGGATCGTGATGAGACCCCCTTTCTCTTGGCTATGCCACCAAGATCCACTACCCTGGCGTGGTGACTAGTTGTTCGTAGCGTCATACCGCTACATGCCCATGGACCTAATAGGTTGTCTCATGATGAGACCCCCTATCCTCCAACTGCATCTTGTTTTATTATATTTATGGGTCCCTTTGTGTCTTGCAGAGAAGCCTTTTTCTTCTTCCTCAGGGATCCATGGGAAAAGCATCTCAAGGTTTCATTATTTGGCTTCTATATTTTGCCAGCTACTTTTACTCTCTGGGCCTTTAGCCCCTTCTTCCCACAGGGTAAGGTACAACCCTTAAATATTTGGCCAACCCAATGCTCATACCAGTGTAATGGGATGGATGAGTGGGAGAAAGATGGAAAGAGGTTAGTATGGTGGGAGCGAACGATGGATTCTCATGAATCCCCCTAGTGGAAACTCAAAACCTATGGGAACCAACTTACTAGGGCATCCTGTCACTCCCCCCAGATATGGTCAAGCGAATAGGTATAAGATCCAAGCACCCATTAGAAACAAAAATAATTGAACACACATATTCAAAGGTTTTGAGGATCAGAGTGACACATACCATGATACCCAAACTCATTACCTCATGGAGAAAGATCCACTTCTGCTACAGGACCAAGTCGAGGTGACAGATGTTGTTGCTGCTAACAAAGTGGAGGCATTGAAGAATTAAAATATGGGCCCTCCAGGGCTATGCTCAAGTCGATCTGGCTTTCAGTACTCCATTTCTAGGACCTGTGGGCCTCGAGACATAATATCCTTAGTTATCCCTAAACTGGGGAATAATAGTCCCGATATACTCGACCATGATGTTCTTCTCTGCAACATGTTACCATAGAAAGTGAAACTTAATCGAAATGTGTTTTTTCTTAGAGTGTATTGTCATGTGTTCAGTTGTTGGGGGGAAGTGTGCATGATAAGTGGATGTAGATAGTCACGACCATTACTGAAATGGTAAAAATTCCTTGGGCGACATTTCCTTCAAAATTGCTAGGATTTTCCTTTTGTTTGCGAATACAGGAAAGAACTCAGCTAGTCTTGATTTTTTTGCTCGTTGGCGAGAGCTATGCGGGATGTCTCCTCGATCGATTCACATTCCCTGGAGTGTCTGGCATTCCTCTCTTCCGATAACCGATGTGCTTCACGTAGCTATATAATCGTGTCCTACACCTCCCAGAGTTGTCTTTTTAGCCACATCATGTTCCCCTCGCAACCTCGTGCTACTAATTCTTCTGTGATATTTGTTGCCAGTTGTTTCCTTAGTTCTATTTTTTCTTGGTACAGTTCGACGATGACCAACTTTTCTTGCTCCAGCTGCTGAGCTAAATCTTGATCATTTGAGCCCAAGGCATCCATCCTCCTCATAGTGCTCCTGCTTTATCAATTGGTACCTTCCAAAGGCTCCAAGCGGACGACGTGCATAAGTAATTTTTTAGTGATCGATCGTGCATGCAGTTCATTTGAAAGTTTAGTTTCCACATCTTCCTTGTTCTTCCTTGGTCTGCCTCTTCTCTGAGGTATCTGTTGTAGAGGAGACAAGGCTTCCACCATCCTTCCTTCTTGCACAGTTTCTTCCTTTCCAAGTCTTGAACAGTGTGATGTCTTCGTTCTCTCGGGTGAAGAAAAAATATCCCTTTCACCTTTGGAGATGCCCGTTCTAAGCGAAAATGAATCCCAATCACTCTCGGGTGTAATTCTGACAATCTTGCCACTGCGTGTACCCTTCTTAATGTTCTAAGAGGTCGACATAGTGCAACCAGTATCTGTCTTGCGTGCAGTGTATCGAGCATATGCCCAAGATGGGGAATTCGATCGACCTTGACCTATGGGAAAACTCATAGATGAAGCCTGAATCTGAATTTGTGAACGTCCTGGGTGAAAAAACTCTGGGATTTATAACTGATCAGGCAGAAAGGAGAAACGTGTCGAAGGGCACTGAATTCATGGTGACTAGATGTTCCAAATCAAATCACAGATCTTCCATAACACCTCCTTGTGTGCAAAGTATAGGAGATAAGGTTTCCAGGGCATACATGATGCAAACGCCGCACTTTTTCATTCCTTCGGCCTTCATGATGAACCGATAATAGTCACATCATTTACCGAAGTGACTTACATTAACTACCTGACTCGACCTGGGGCACGTAGAGACTAATTTTGGCGGTACCCGACCTTCTGAAAATGACATACCCATAGCGTTTATGCATGTTTTTAACTCTGACATCCCTTCCCGTTTCCAAGGGCCAACCGATCAGTTGCTAACTTTGACCCTTTCATTTATACATACCTGAATTCACATGTTTGGATACATGGGTCATTACTCGACTGAAAACTGACTCTAAATGGAAAGAAAAATGGTGGTGCTAACAATTGGGTCCAACGGGGATGCTATCCTCCCCACGAGGTAGCAAAGAACAGTAGACCATGTGCCTGACCATTGGGCCTTATTTTGACTCTTCGACATTGCAATATGAAAAACATGACACAACCTAAACCTATCGACACAGTTTCTAAAAACAAAACTCAACATCAAACTCATGGCCTTCACTTCGGGGTTCAATTTTATGCTGACCTACTAACTTGACACAAAATAAATGACTATTTAAAATGATATATGGCTTAAACAAAATTTATTTCATCAGATAATGTTTGAGGAACTTGTCGTTTACAGGCCCCCAACCAATGCATTCTCCATTTAGTTCTTCCAGAAAAGAAGCATTATTTCCTTAATGTGCGCCAATTCTGAATGGACCTGTCCACAGGTTATCGAACTTTTTGTGCTTTCCTTTGTCCTCATTCCTCACGTTCCATCTCAACACTAGATCACCCAGCCGAAAATCCTCTGGCTTGGAACACTTGTCAAAATCTTTCTCCTCTGCACATCATTTGGTTCGGCCTCCTGTTCTTGCAACATTTTTCTGACGGGTATCCCCAACATTTTGTGAAATAGTCAGTGGTCGTGAGTATCCATTTTTGTTGCGTCGAGGGTGGCGGATTTATTTCCCCTATGAAATTCAAACCCCACTACATGAATGGTGCCTCGACTGAGATCGTCTTTAGTTGCAGGGTTGCAGCGTCCTTCTCCCATCAAAAATATTACATTCGTGATAGATGGAGACTTATTTGTACACGTCTGCAATGATGGTAGGCCAATAGTAAACCACCCTTAGGATTTTGTGTGTGGTGGTTTTCCAATAATGGTGTCCCCCTCAGTCGCCTTTGTGAAATTATTTTGTGGCTCGCTTTGCATCATTTTCCAGCAAACAGCTCAACAACATTCCCCTAGGATCTTTTCAGTAGAGTGAGTTGTCCAGGATGGAGAACTTAACTGCCTTAATCTTGAGAAATTTGGTCTTAGTCTTACTAATTCCCGGAGGGGCCTGGAGATTGTTCAATACATAGATGATATCGGCATACCACAGTGAATTGGCAAACCCTTGGGACACCTACAGAGTCATTTCTTCTTGAGGACTCTCTGATAGATCAAAGATGAAATTCATTCCCACCGCATCACATTCCAACTGTGCCATCAGCTTCGCCAGGCCCTTACCCTTAATTAATTTCATAGGCTTGATCTCCAAGTCATATTCCAGCATGACCGCTATCCACTTGCCTCTCCTTCCTTCAGGGTCGGGCTGAGTCAGGATATCCTTTATTGAGTTGTTGGGAACATAAGCAATGACGTGGGAATGCAATATGTACATATTGAACTCCTTCAAGGCCTTCACTAAAGAGTACACTTGTTTTTCCATGATGTCGTACCTTAGTGGAGAATCCTGCAGTGTCTTGCTGAAATAGTCTATAGGATTCTCGAAGTCTTGTTCGTCTTTCTTTAGGCACGCTGACAATTGTATTCTCTGAGGCGAATGAAAATAGGATGAAATCCTTCGTGAAATCCGGGCTAGATAGCACAGGTGATTTAGTCAATGCCACCTTGATATCTTCAAACGATTTCTTGGCCTTCGGGTTCCACTTGATCTCATTTCCCTTCCTGAGCATGCAGGTGATATGCCTTATAATCTCTGCCAGATTTGGGATGAATCTCCTCAAGTTTACTTTTCTCAGGAAGGATTGCACTTCTTTTTTACTGTGCAAAGTTTCAATCTTTAAGATTCCTTCCACCCTACTAGGGTCTATCTTAATTCCTTCCCTTGAGATTATATGTCTCAACATCTTCCCTTATTTCACCCCAAAGTGTGATTTCTTAGGATTCAATGATATGCCAAACTTCCTGCACTTCTGGAAAACTTTCTTCAAGTGCTCAAGGTGTTGTTTGTTAGAGGTAGAGTACACTGTGATGTCCTCTAGATAGATCACAATGAACCTGTCCTTTTCATTAGAAAATGCGATGTCCATTGCCCTATGGAAAGTGGCTCCAATGTTCATTAGACCAAAAGGAATCTTGGCGTACATGAACATCCTCCATGGAGTTGTAAAAGCTATTTTTTCTCTATCATCTGGGTGGACCATGATCTGATTATACCTCGAATAATCATCTATCATGGACATCTTCTGGGACCCCACCACCTTTTGTAGGATGTAGTCCATTTTGGGAAGAGGATAGTGGTCCTTGAGGGACACCTGGTTTAAATTCTGAAGTCTACACATAGTCTAATCTCACCGCTCTTCTTTCTCACAGGCACCAAATTAGCTACCCATTTAGAGAATCACAAAGAAACAATAATCTTATCGTCAAAAATTTTCTTTACCTCTTTCTCAATCAGCGGTAGTAACAGGGGGTTTATCCGTCTCAACTTCTGTTTGAAAGGTTTTTTATCTTCCTTGAGAGGGATAACATGTTGGATCACCTTAGTGTCATACAACTTTCAAATCATCGTAGCTCCATGAAAAAACATTGGGGAACTCCTTCATGAGCTTGGCGTAGTGTTTCTTGACCTCTGGGATGAGAATTTTTAATAACTTGATCATTTTCGGGTTCTCCTCAGTCCCAATGTTGCATTCCTCCATGTCCTCTTCATTCACAACGATATTGGGGTTCTTAGTCATGTCATTTTCGTCAAACAAATTCTCTAGTGGAACTAACACCTTCAGAATGATGTTATTTTTCAGTTGTATTATGTCCCTTCCCGCGATCTCATTTTGGAAAGGGTCGCCATTATTGCGTGCATCCATTCTCCCATCTTCATCGTGACAGTCTTCGTCATCAATCTTTATGTTAGAGAACTCGTTGCTCATTTGAGAAATCTTTCTACCTACTTTTCGTCTCAAACACCTGCGAGTATTTGATATTATCAGGCACTGTCGGCCTGTGTTTGACTTCAATATCGTATTTTTTGTTTGGGAAGATGGGGATTTTTAAAACCGAGGCCGAGGTGGCCAGCGCATCGACGATATGATTTTTCTCTCTTGGGATAGCAGATATGTCATACTCTGAAAAATATTCGATGAGGTCCAGCGCCAAGTTCATGTACGCTCTTAGCCTGGGGTGCTTCATCTGATATATGCCTTTAACCCATTTTATGACCATTTCGGAGTCTCCGCGCACTGTTATCCTCTTTGCACCTAATTCTTTCAACACCTTTAGGCCCAGAATCAGCGCCTCGTACTCGACCATGTTGTTTCTGTACTCGAATGTGAGCTTGTATGAGAGCAACTTTGTACCCGTTTCAGGAGGGTTTACCCACATACTGGCCCCAACCCGTTCTTTGTTGACCGCACCATCGAAACTCATGTCCCATATCTTGTTTTTCGTGTAGTCCTCCGTGTCGGCACACTCTACTACTTTCCATGTGGTTTCTTCATCAGATGCCATAGAGGTTGTTGGCTCTTCTTCTTCAAAACTCAGATCATTGTAGAATATAGAAGATCCAACCTCAGTGTTGATTGAGTATATGGGATGTTTATTTGGCTGCGTCTTACTGCTCACCATGTACTTCAACAACACTTCTCTATACAACCGTCTATCCTAGCCAAAGATTGGAATAGCAGCGTATGACATGTGCATTTGCAAGGTTCTCTTTAACTTTCCAGCTCACAATCTAGTCAACAACGTGCCAAACTTTGGGGGTATGTCTGCCATGACCACGTCCATCACCATGTTCTTTGAAGGGATATGGGCCAGTGACACAACCAAGTCTTTAATGAGACCCAGACACTTGACTTTCCTTGAGTCAAAAGAGAAAATGTCCTTGTAAGGTCTAGTGATATCCAAACCCAATTCATCCATGATCACCTTTGGCATGAGGTTGTGTGATGCGCTAGAATCCAGCATGGAGTTATGTAGGGTCATGTCATGAACCTTCAAACTAATGTAGAACAGAGGTACATCCTCAGTATCACTTGTCTCCTCAATGCGCAGACCAAAAATAATAGCAGGGTGATCATCTTGAACATTCAGAGTGTTAGGGGTCCCTCCCATTTTCAACAGTTTAATAATTTTGTCCTGGTATTCACCCTTTTTGATAAGTTCATTGAAGGGGACAGAGATTTTGATTTTATCCATTTTATGTTCAAAGTGAAAGGGAGGACATACTTTCTCTGCCTCTTTTCCACCTGCTTCTCAGCTTGCTTC
Organism: Picea mariana; assembly: GCA_032191745.1. Taxonomy (NCBI): domain Eukaryota; kingdom Viridiplantae; phylum Streptophyta; class Pinopsida; order Pinales; family Pinaceae; genus Picea; species Picea mariana. The sequence goes on from JASDQU010247999.1 coordinate 22,438, forward strand.
CAGAGTTTTCTTCGAGGACTCCTCCTTCGACTTTGACTTTTTCATTTCATCCTTTTTTGCATTGTCCAGCCTTGGTCGGCTAGTGGAAGGGGTGTTTGTCGATGGTTTCCTTACAGGATTCATCTGCTGAGGCTCAGTGGATGCTTCTTTTCTTCTGGGGTTATATTTCTTCTGGAACTGCATGATGGCATTCTGATAACCCTTTCTAAACTCTTTTGTTTCCCAGGACAACAAGTCATCAGTTTCCCCAATCCATGCATCATTTGTCTCTAGCATAACACCATCGTTTCTTCTCATGTACCGGTAATTTTTTCTCTTTGTCAAAAACACACGCAGATTCTTGTCATCACAACAATGCATTTGGTCCTCAAAAATTTGATCGAAGTCTTCATCCACGTAGTTGTTTTGGAATGGAGGTTGTGTTTGTTGGTCACCTTGATCTCTCTGCTCCCTCTGTTCCCTTTCCTTGATCTGAGGGACTTGACCCCTTTTGAGGTTCTGATTTCGGGGTTGGGGGTCCTGCTGCTCCCCGGCGGCGGGTCTGTTTCCCACAAACATTTTCTCCATCAGTTTCTCCATGGTTCTCATCATTAAGTTGAACTTTTCATATATGGATCTTGATGTTTATGGTGAAATATCCTTGATCCCACCGATCGAGATATTTTCCACTGATCCACTATTATGTCTTGCAGATTTGATACATTGGGGGTTTCTGGATGCATTTCAGTTGTATGTTTGAGATCTTAATGGTTATTGCAGGTGCATGTGGGTTATTGCATGTGCATGTTGGTTATTACATGTGCATGTTGCATTTTTAAGGTTTAAACGACATATAAAGGATGCATGCAAAAGTAGAGAACATCAACTACCCAATATCATGTATAATAACAGTTCGATCATGGAAATACAATAGCCTACTAGAAATATAGAATATAAACGTTAGTCAGATCTCATGGATCAGTACTGGAATACAATCAAATAACATAAAAAAATACCCATGATCAAAAGATGATAGCAGATCTGATGCATGCACGGATAGATCGACAAAAATACGCGATTCTGGAGAAATATGGTAACCGCTACCAGCTGGAAAACTCGTCCGGAAGAATGGACCGTTAGAATGCACTGAAAACTGCTCCAATAGAAGTGCCTTGGCCTCTAGACTGAAATGGATGAGTATCAGATCTCGGATCCGGTCTCTAAGGCACTAGATCTGGACCCCTGGGGGGTTTGCGCACCTCCTGGAGCACTGGATGCACCCAAAAGGATTCCACCAATGGAATTTTCTACTATATGTCTCAAAACGATCGTCTCGCCAAATAAGGAAATGGGTTAGAAGGATCTGTCCGGATCTGCTCCGAAACTCTACATGCAACACCAAATGTCTGTCCGGAAGAGCTGCGCCCTAAATGGATGAATGAGTCGATCTGCAATATTCCACCATTATAATAAGATGATATATGGCTCAATAGAAGTGCCCTGGCTGGATCTCAAATGGGTTGGAAGGAAACTGCAATATGGATACGGGTCTTGTGCAGCTCTCCAAAC
>JASDQU010248003.1:0-16528 GCA_032191745.1 Picea mariana
TGCCCCCTCGAAGAGGCCTGTGAACATTGCTATCTGAATCAAGTGCTATTTCTGTTCAAGTGTTATTTCTGTTGCTATTTCGTATATCATTTCTGTGTATTGTGAAGATTATGCTGGATCTTATACTGTTATTCTGTTATTTCTAGCATTTCGTTTCTGTTCTGCATATTTTATATATCTGGTATCTTGCACAAAGCTTGGAGTTTCGAAGTAAATTGTAGCCATCCAATATCAAAGGACATGCGACGTCAGATATTCCACTTCGGGGAATTAGCGCTCCAGAGAGTTTGTGTTTTTTTTTCTGTCTATTTATCCCTTTCCCTGCTATATTTGATCCTTTTGTTAGTTTATCCATATTTCGAACTGATTTATCATTCCACTAGATTCTGAAATTTGATGCATCAAATTTTCTTTCAACTTTTCATGGCGCCATAGTACTTAAGGAAATAATATTAGCCTGCCTATAAAATGAGAGGTCTGTAATCTCTTCACTTAACAAAATTGTTAATTGTAAATGGTAAAATAATTTTGAAATTCAGAGAGCTTGTATAGATCTGTTTACAGAGAGATTATTAAAAAAGTTTGATGGAATTTGTTACCTCAAAAATAATAGTAATTATTCAAATTGTTAACTCTATCCAATCATACATATTATTAATGTTCAACAACACAGGTATTCCAATAGAGGACAAACACCTTCATTAACCACTCACATAACCGGATCAAATATCAACACATTGATGTTTTCATGTGGTAAAACCCATATGTGGAAACATCGATGGCCCTAGCCAATGGGACCACTTGGAGTAGTTTATTAATGTAAAAGAAAACGATTACAGAGAGATTTTACACGAGATTTTCTCACAATCGATCATCAAAAAATGGCCCTCCATGCTCTTTAAATAGAGATCATGCACCAATAAGGTGTTAAGCCAAGGATCAATGGTCGTTAAGATCGAGGAGAGTATGAACCATCCAATCACTCTATGTCAGGAACATATCGTGACCCTCGGATTTCCTAACTACAAATGCATATTAATGCATACTAAAGAAACACACTAAGAAACAGACTTTTACCTAACGACACATTAGACCAAGTAGATCTTAACTAACTCCTAAGTGTCTAAATATCCTAACATCCCCCCTTAAGAACAACTTGGGATAGGATTGAAGGATTTACAATGGTGACACAATAGGATAAGGAAGGTGGCATTAGAGCCTATCCCCCCTTAATGAAAACTTATTGAAATCCTAACATAGATCAAAGTTTGGAGAACTTCTCTTCTGTAAGAGACTTTGTGAAAATGTCTTCAACTTGATCTTCTATAGGGAAAAAGAGCACATCAATAACTTGATCATGAATGATATTTCTGATGAAGTGCGTGTGTAGCTTGATGTGTTTTATACACTGATGTTGAACTGCGTCTTTGTTGAACTTGATGGAACTATGATTGTCGCACCAAATTCTAGTCGGATGTTACCACTGGAATCCAAACTCTAAAAGGATCTGTTGAAGCCACAAGGCTTCCTGAGTTGCATTTACCATTGCTCAGTACTATGCTTCTGCTGAAGAAAGTGAAATAGCATGTTGGTTCTTACAGGCCCAAGTGACAGGTCCTGAACCAAGGATGAAAACATAACCTGCAGTAGACTTCTGATCATCAGGGTCATCAACCCAATCTGAATCATTGAAACCAACCAATAAAGGAGTCCCCCCTGAACTATAATGTATCTCGAAATGAACTGTACCAAATACATAGTGAAGTATCCTTTTAGCTGCTTTCCAATGGATTTCATGGGGTGTTTGCATATACCGATCAACAAGACCAACAATAAAGGAAAGATCAGGATGAGTATGATTCAAGTATAAGAGGCTATCAACTAACTGACGATACAGGGTGGCATCAACTTCAAGAGAAGTATAGGTGGAAGTAATATTGACTCCAGGCTAGAAGGGAGAAGCGGTTAGTTTACAATTGCCCATGTGAAAGTGACGAAGAAGGTCACAAGTATACTTAGAATGGGAAAGAAAAATTCCTTCATTGGTTTGCAAAACTTGGAGGCCAAAGAAATAGTGCGAAAAACCTAAGTCTGTCATTCCAAATTTCTTCTTAAGGTTGGTTTTCACATGGTTTAAAAGTTTTGAGTCACTACCAGTAAGGATAAGGTCATCAACATAAAGGACAAGGATTATAAGATGGCTTCCTACATTCTTGGTATAGATATTAGGATCTGAATGGAATCTAGAGAATCCAGTGGCAATAATAAAGTTGTCCATTTTGGTATACTAAGCTTGGGGAGCTTGCTTGAGACCATAAGGATATTTCTTAAGGTGACAAACAAGGCTAGAGTCATTCTGGACATAGCTAGGAGGTTGTTCCATGTAGATTTCTTCTTGCAAATATCCATGCAAGAAGGCATATTTAACATCCATCTGATGGACCTCTCATTTATGTGAGGCAGCAAGAGCAAGAACAATGAATATGGAATTAAATTTGGCTACATAGGCAAAGGTTTCATTATAGTCAATTCCTTCAACTTGGGAAAATCCTTTGGCAACCAATCGAGCCTTGTTTCTTTAAACACTTCCATTTGATACATACTTAGTTCTATAGACCCATTTATATCTGACAATTTTTCTTCCTTTTGGAAGAGGTACAAGATCCAAATTATCGTTTTCCATTAAAGAATGATACTTTTCATTCATTGTTGTATCACAATCTGGATGACTCGAAGCTTCTGCAAATGTCTTTGGATCATGAGTTTCTGAAACTTGAGCCAAAAGATAAGAGGCTCATTGGAACTGTGAATGTGTCCGACATTGATCTAAAGGATTATCGACAATATCACCATCTACTTCTCGTGTTGAATGGACCCATCTAGGAAGCGGTGGAGCTGGTGCTAGTTCAGGTTCAAAGGAGTCATCTAGAGGAAGGTGAGTAGGTGGAGGTGGATTTTCATATTCACTATCATCATCTGAAGAAGAAACCAGAACAAAATAAGGAACAAACACCGAAGATGGCTCATAGTCTGAAGAAGGAATAACCATCGAATTAGGGTCGTAGACCAAAGAAGGCACAAACGCTGAATTAGGCTTGTAGGCCAAGATATTTTCATCAAATTTAACATCTCTTCTAATAATAATTTCATTACAATGTGTTTGAAGAAGTCTATAACCTTTGACATCTTCAAAATAACCAAAAAAATACACTTCTCACTTTTAGGCTGCAATTCTTTCCTTTTCTCATCAGGAATGTGAGCCCATGCTATACTGCCAAATACACGAAAGTGACTTATATCTGGTTTAATTTTAGACAAATCTTCTTCCAGTGTTATATTTTTAAGAGCCTTTGTGGGAGTGTGATTTAATATGTAATTTGCACAGTTGTTGGCTTCTGCCCAATACTTTAGACTTAATCCCTTAGATTGGATCATACAATTAGCAATTTCTTTTATTGTGTGTTTCTTTCTCTCAGCAACACCATTTTTTTGTGGTGTATATGGAACAATGTGTTGCATTTGGATTCCCTGTGTACTGTAGTAACTTGTAAAATTATTGTTCACATATTCACCTCCATTATTTGTTCTTAACCTTTGAATTTGATGTCAAGATTGCTTTTCTACAAGGGTCTTGTAGGCCAATTTTTTTTCAAAAACTTTTCTCTTAAGTTTTAAGAAGTAAACCCAAGTATGTTTGGAAAAGTCATGAATGATAGTTAAGAAATACTTGCACCTATAAAAATAAGGAGAAGAAAGTGGACCACACAAATCATTGTGAAGAAGCTGCAAAGGACCCGAGGCGTGCCAAGAGGCATGTTTTTCAAAACTGTCCCGATGATGTTTGCCAAGAACACAACCAACACAAACACCATCTCTGCATGAAACAAGAGGAAGACCAATCACCATCTATTGATTACATAGTTTCTACAATGAGTGATAGTTTAGATGACCAAACCACTCATGACAAAGTTTTCTCAAGTCATCGCTATGAGCAAAAAAAACTGATGAAAAAGATGATGACCCAAAATTTTCAAACTTGTACAAACTGGTAATATCATCAACAATTCTAGTTGCAAGAACATGCTTAGGATATTTTAGATCTTTGATTACAGCTTGGTGAGGTGAAAAATCTACGGTTTTACCTTCACCTAAATGAGTGATTTGATATACTGATAGAAGGTTACACGAAAGACTTGGAACACATAATACATCATTGAAATGACAATTTTCTACTTGAACTGTTCCAAATCCTTCAACACTAAGAGATCTATCATCACCAACAAATATTTTCTTGGTGTTACATTCATTTAGAGTAGAAAATAGGTCTTTATCCTTATCCATATGATAATATGCTTTAGAATCAATAAGCCACTTATCATAAGTAGAAGTAGAAATAGAAGTTGTATTGAAGGAGAAACTAGAAGCAGAAAGTGCATGCCCATGAGAAGAAGAAGTAGTACTAGAATCAATATTGATGTTGTGCTTATTCATCGTTGCTTCTAAAGCTGCCATATTCTTGAAACATTTGGACTCAAAATGACCATATTTATCACAAAAGTTTCAATGTCTGTCAGTCTTCTTATTTTTATATTTTTCTGCTTTGTCTCCATTAGGAGCAAAAATTGTCTGAGTGGGTTTGGGACCCTTATATTGCATGTTGTTGTGGTGAGGATGTTGCTTCTTGGGACTCTTGGGTTTATCTTTCTGATGGACAGCTAAGACTTTGTTGGAGGTACCTGCAGTGATGATCACTCCAACTTGTACTAGCTTATGTTTCTCTCTAATCAAAGCATCAAAAATTTTCTCAAGACTAGGTTTTTGATAAGATGCCCCTAGAGCCTCTTGCATGGCATAAAAGGTAGATACAAACACAAAATATGCCCTACCCAGCTTAGAAATAATAAGATAGATGGAACAATCTTCATCTATATTTATCTTACATTCTTCACATAAAGTTATGAGTGTTTTAAACTTAGATAGATAGTCTTCAATGCAAGAGAAATCACTTGGACTTAAAGTTAGTACTTGATTTTCTAACTGTTGTGCTCGAATAATATTATGTTTACCAAACACAGATTCAATCTTTTCCTAAGATCCTTTAGGTTTATCAATTGATTGAAGGTGAAACCTTGAATCAGGAGATATGGACATTTCGATTAGTCCACGTTCTTCTTCATTCCTATTATCCCATTTGTCTTTCTTATCAGCATCAATGGGTGTTGTTTCCTTTCCCAAGGTAATCCAGTACAAGCCTTTACTTCTTAATAAATCCTCCATATGGGATTTCCATTGGAATTAGTTGGTTCTGGTAAGTAAGAGATTACTTGTATAAGCCATATTAAATATGTAGATAATATAGATTTGAAAACTAAAACTGATGATCTGAATGGAAAGAGCTCAAAAAGTTATGCGATTTTTAAAAAATGACACTGAAAATGGAGTTTGAATGTGAGAGTTATGTCCTTTTTAAAAAGGAAATAAATGGTAACCAAATGACCATGTGATAGTGTAATTTGATTTATAAAGTGACCCACTTTTATAAAGAGAAGTGGGGATCACTTTTACAATGAAGTTACTTTATAACAGAAAATCAACTCAAGACCTCTTGCTTAATAAGACAACTTTTAACCAAATGGTCTAGAAAAACATATTGTAATGTTCAGAAGGAGGATTGGGGGTGTTTTTATTGTTGTGGAAGATGGCCTTGGAAAGCGTGCTAAAAAAAAATCTTTTCACACAAGAAAAAAACTTCGCTTCGTGATGACAACAAGGGTTAGATCTTGGTTAGCTTACCCAGAAGATGCACCTTGTCCTATCTGTTTCTGATTTTCCGAGATCACATAGGGTGTGGGGAAAAGAGAATACATAGATCTAAAAGAGTAGAAACCCAGAAATAAGTAATACAAAACCAAAATAAAACCAAAACACTACTCTACAAAAAAAATTAAAAATGTGTATTCAAACTTTATACCTCCGGATCTGACTGTAATGGCCATATCTTAGGAAAACAGAAACCTTTTCAAGTGAAAAGAAAAGTGTTCCTGAATGAAATGAGTGCTTTGGATACAATAGAACAGTCCTCTCATCCCATAAATGTACGAAAATGACAGAAAATGGAGATGAGTGAACTCGGCTTCACGATCTCGACCTACAACAGGAGTGGATCTTCAAACAAGCTCTAATACCATGTTCAACAACACAAGTATTCCAATAGAGGATGAAAAACTGTAGTAACCACTCACATAACCAGATCAAAGATCAAAACACTGATGTTTTCATGTGGTAAAACCCCTACGGGGAAACATCCATGGCTCGAGCCAACGTGACCACTTGGAGCAGTTTATTAATGCAAAAGAAAAAGATTACAGAGAGAGTTTAAAAGAGCGTTTCTCACTATTGATCATCAAAAAATGACCCTCCATGCTCTTTATATAGAGATCATGGACCAATCAGGTGTTAAGACATGGATCAATGGTCGTTAAGATCGAGGAGAGTATGAACCGTTGGATCACTCTATGTCGGAAACATATCATGACCGTCATATTTTCTAAACACAAATGCATACTAATGCATACTAAAGAAACACACTTTTTCCTAACGACACATTATACCAGGTAGATCTTAACTAACTCCAAAGTGTCTAAATATCCTAACAATTAATACTTCGACGTTTGTGAGTGTTGGACACAATTAGGGTATAAATCTCCCAAAGGTCAAATTCACAAAGAAGTTAATCTCCTATTACTCACTTTTATTTTTTACTTTATCATGTTTTAAACCTTGAATTAGCCTTAAGTACTTCAACATTTCAGAAATTCAGGGTTTTCATTGTTTAGACTTACTGGAATACCCGAAGCATGAAGCTCCAAAGTGAACGTTAGAGACTTTATTTAAAACTCATGCAGCTTCTACAATTAAGAGATCATTAAGACCGTTTGATAAAATTAGAGTAGCTAATCAATAGTGGATATCGTAAGTGCCTTTTCAACAAGTCATGGATTTATCTTTAAATTCAAAAGGCAAATCTCTAAGTTTCTTTTTCTTTTTGGGTGAAAATTTTATTTCTAAGAGGCAAAATCTAAATCTAAAAATCTCAAAATTAAACGCATTTCAACATAGGCTCCATATGAGAATTGCGGCTCCCTGTGAGGCCCAAAAGAACAATAGACCAAGTGCCTTTATTGGGTAAATGGAGTCATTATTTCTTTTTGATAAACACTTTCTAGTTTTATTTAATCATGCATAGAAAATGAAATTATCCAAGTCTCAAGACCTTCAAAACATAATCAATAATAAATTTCAAGTTGGTCCATTTAAAATTTCCTTTTCCTAAAACTGATTTCAGAATTGTTTAATATAATCAAAATAATTTTAACTAGAATATCAGGCTTCAACTGACTTTGTTTGCTTCAAGGTTCAACAAATGTAACATATTTACTTATGGAATCCCTAGTTGGTCCAGGATGTACAACTTGTCGAAAAGAGAACTAGATAACATAGTATGAAATATAGATATGTATGACAACCTTACAGATATCATAGATACTGCTTCACTTTCAGTGAGCCTGTTTAGTAGCCCGGTGAAGTTATCTACTTCTCCCATTGAATTTCCTTTCACCACTTCATTTTGCTGAGATGAGGGAAATTAGTAAACAAATTTCCTTTCATCATCTCTTTTGGACAAAATGGGGGAAATCAAATTATGAATTTCGTTTCACCATTTGTCTTGGACGAGATGGGGGTAATTAGATTATGAATTTCATTTCACCATCTGTCTTATAATTTAATATTTTTGAAGTGAGGGAAATCAATCTGTATGTAACATACAAGGGATGATACCTTTTTAAAATCTTTAGGTTAAAAAGAAGGTTTGTCAATAATTTTAAGAACACTCTGAAACCAACTTCCTTCCGATTTTCAGTACACCATAGCCTATAGGGAAAGTTTTTTATGGGAATTTTAATCTTTTCAGGGATAAACCTTGAGTGAACTTGTCAGTTTAAAATCTGATATCAGAGCTAAAATTGTTAGGATTGTCCTAGACATACTTTTTCAATTAAAATCAAAGGATCATAATGATTTTTTCCAAACTATGTTTTGAAAATATGTTTTTTAAGTTTTTAGAGCCAAGGTAGGTTTCTTTGTTTCTATGAAGACTAAAGAAAATAAGAAAGGAGAAAGAAAATATGAAGTGGATAAGAACTTGGGAATAGGTAAAAAATAACCCAATCACAATTTTGAAGGATCTGAATAAAAAAAAATACTAATCCTACACGAGTTTGTGTAATTAGTTCAGAATTCTTTTGAGTTTATTTATTATTATTTTTGTTTTCATTTCAGAGATGGATTTTCAATTTATCGGCATGACACTATAATTTTATACATTTATGATCCTCAAGTCAGGTGATAATATTATCATGATAAAAACTCCCTTCACATTCCTTTCAAAAAGAATATTTAAAATTTATTCAGACTATAAGAACAGTAGGGACTCATACCTTATTTTTCTTTTGAATTTTCAACAGGGAATATTATTTATTTATCACTTTCTTTTAGAGAAATAAAAAAGATGAAAAGGTGAGTGTTGATTTTTTCTTGAGTCTCATCTCATGTTCAAAAAGTTATACTCTGCAAAGCACCAAAAATAGTAGACCATGTGTCTTCATCCTTTTGGCTCTGATTGTATCGAGGTTTTCAACTTGGATTTCCCCCAATAAACTCAACTCTGTCCAACTCTAAACCCTGTCATTGGGCTATGGAGTCATAATGCCTAAAACCTTAACCATACTAGATCCCAAACTGAGAACCAAAATACTGAAATAAAATGTTGAACTGGTATGCTAAAATAAAAAGTTGATTTGGACAACTTATTTATATACATTGGCCCTACACTAATTAGGGCAAATTCTATTGATCAAGTAATATGGAATTTCCAATGGAGCCATGCAAATAGTGGATTGCTTAACATACCTTGTTTTATGTTGTATTAAGGAATGAAATAATAATAATTTTTTTGTAGCAAAGAATGAATAGGTAGCTTGCGCTTACTACTGAAGCTTGGTTGCACACAACACGCCACAACATTTTGGACCTCTTAAAGAAAATACTCACCAAAAAACCACTGGATCATGAAAATATAAATAATTTTCAAAATCAATCGATACCTCTTCCTATTGACCAAGCTATATAAAATTCATTTGCACACTTTATCCACTACTGATATTTTCTTCTTTAGGCTCGAGAATGTCATATTTGGGCTCACTAGTATGATGCTCATCAGTTGCTAAATAGGAAGGAGAGATCAATTAATCTAGTAGCCCCTCCTTATCTCCTTCATCACCTGTCCAAGAATCTTCTCATCATTGTCATACACAAGTTGATTACTTTTATAGTGTAACTGATAATTTTCCTGCTGAAGTGGACTCTCTGAAGAAAGAGAAATAATTTGTTGCTCATCAACTTCAAAATTGTAATCATCATATTTATCAAACAAAGGAGAACTATTGTATGTTTCCATGCATGTTGGGAAATAAATCTTCTCTTCTTCATCGTCTCAATACTCATCGTAAATAGGTTGATTATATAAAATTTATGAACTTTGAATTTCAAAAACTTCCATTTCTTAATGATCTAGTAATGATGACTGAATAATAGCAGCTTGATCAAAATAAGAATTTAGAAAAGTAGTTTGATCATGACATTAATTACTATGAACATTTGGTACAATGACAAATGCACTTAGAGTATCATTTCCATTGTCAGCATCATTAACAAAATCATATTTTTCAAGAGTTGATTGCTTATGGTCTTCAATAAGCCATTGGCCTTCGCAAGGATCTAGATCAACAGAAGATTCATCATCCTGTCTTTGATCATCTTGAAGGACTAGAGATTCTGTAAGGATTTCTTCATTTTTATTTGCAAACGTGTCATCTTCATTCTTACTACTGCAATAAACCTCTTATTGATTTACTTCAAAGTCTTCTTCATATAAATTTTCCTGATCTATTTGAAGGATATCTTTTTTTTCTGCAAATTCTTCTTCATATAGTTGACCACAATTGCTATCATGTTTTGATTTTTCATCATCAAACTGATTATCTTTACAATCATGTTCTACGAAATCTAAATTGCAACAATCTTCAAAAAGGAACTCTGATGAATACATTCTTTTGCAATATTTATGAAAAGTTGCACATGATTATTTTGATGATGAAATGATGGAAGGGAGTAGAGATTTGTACCAAAGTTGAGTATCCCCTCCTAGAATAAACATGAACAGTTTCATCAAACATATTGATGATGAATATCTAGCTGATGCACGATCTTATGAAATTCAAACAAATGATGACCAAGATTATGATCTTTATCCTCTCTAAATCTAGGAATATGATCTCCCCATTCTTTAATATCAGGAATAACATTTGGAAAACCAAAAAAAATTGTAAATTCCAAAGGAGCAAAACTCGCAGTTATTCGAGCAGTGAAAGAACTTGATATTTTGAAAACAATGGAGTTGTTGGTGAATCATGTGGATTCTTCGAACCAAGGAGTCGCCAGGTGAAAAATGAACGTTTTCACGTATTCAATCTTTGTTCATCATCAAATATTAAATTTTTACTTTGTCGTTCTCCCAAGGAAAAATAACTTTGTTTCTCCATCCCTGGCAACAACACAAAAACGATGTTGTTCCTGAGATTAATCCCAAGGATCAATGAGTAATGTCAGGCATCATGAGTGTTCAAAGAAAATGTTTTTTAGGAGTGCTTTTCCGACCTTTAATTCTATAAGAAATGATATTTCAATGAAATTAATAACAGTACAATACAAAGGTTGTACTTCATTATCCAATTCACAATTATAATATCAAATGATGTGAAAGAAAGTTACAAAACTGTTAAACAAAGTTAGGCATCAATTGCAGATGAGTCTCACCTTGTTTGCAGTGGAAGAAAAGTAGAGAAGGTACCCTTGAGTAGGAAATGAATGCAATAATTCACATAGAACGCAGGTCTTGTTTTACTCAAATTAAATATAGAGGAAAAATTGCTTACCTAATGAATTACTGGTATAGTATGATCACAGTAGTTGTAATAATAAATTGCAATCAATCCCTTTTCAAGGAATTACATAAAGAAATTTGGATAAATGAAAATACATAGGAAACACATAACTCAAACTAAACGAAAATTAGAATCTTTGTCTGCACTTGTATTAATAATAAAAAAGAGAGTTTCTCTACTGCATCTAGCAAGAAGCAGCCTCAAATAGATCTGAAATCTATCTATTTATACAAAAATTATCACAACTCAAAAATCATTGGACTTCATACAATATCTCCTAAACATAGAATGCAATTTGAATGAAACAACAAGAGGTAGATATTGTTTGAGTTGATGCTTTCATCTGTCTCTTCATCTACTTGCAGACGCACTCATTTTCCTTTGTTCCTTGAATTGGGCACACATATCCATTACGGTCACCATAATCATTCATTTACTATCCTCATCATCTGATTCCATTGCTATCTGTTCTTCGGATGCATTTATTGGGAAAAAAATATCAGTTGAAAAGATTGGGGGAGTGATAATGTGACAGGTAGATTAGGGTTGGCTCATTATGTGATGGATAACATTTACGAGAAATATTAGCTACTCACGAATAGGATGACGTGGGAACATGTGTAGGTGGTGAGGTAAATGGGGTAACTGATGTGGACGGTTTGACAGGATGGAGGGTGAACGGGGTACATGACATGGAATGTGTGATAAGATGGAGGGTGAACAGGGTACATGACTTGGATGGTAGGTGTTTCTCCAACATCCCTTTATGTTTCTCTATTTTGTGGGGGTGTGAAGGAGTGGTTTGAAGTAACCCACTTTTCGTCCCACTATGCACCTGGTGATGCAGAGAAAATTGTGGTTTAAATTGTAGGACCTCCCTTTGAAATTAAACCCTACGGAACTTCTCCCCCCACAGTCTCTCTCAGCTGCTAATATCCATGATCCATTAAAATTCGACTCTCAATCTTCACAAAGTGAGATAAGCGCCCAAAGTTAATTCAAGGTCACAAATCTTGGTCATATGTAGAGAAGATAGAGCGAATTTCGTGCAATTCCTTTTCGTCGATCTGAGTGGGGGACACATGTCAGAAGATCCCCATATTCAAATATTTCATACTCTAGGGGGAGGGGGAAGTAGTTCTAGGTAAATAAGTCCTGAAGACCTGAAGCCCATTTGGAATCGAAGTGTACATGTGGCAAGAGATCCTACACTTCAACGGATAACCACTTTGGAAGAAAGACAGATCTATGAAGTGAGAACTCCTGAAGCTCGGGGTTCCAAAGTAAATCTTCATCATTGAAATAAAGAGGACATGCGGCAAGAGATATTTTACTTCAGATACTTAAAAATTAATAAGAAAGATGAATGTGTGAAGTAAGAACTCCCAAAGCCTGTGGTTCAGAAGTAATATTTTTTGTTGAAATCAAGAGGACATGTGGTAGGAGATCCTATACTTTAGAGACTTAGCACTTCACATATTTGCACCTCAAAACACCTGAAGCCCAGAGTTCTGAAGTAAATTGCAGCTGTCCAATATCAAAGGACATACAGTGTCATATCTTCCACTTCTAGGACTTGGCACTCTTGAGAGTTTTTGCTCCCTTTTTTATCTATTTAGCCCCTTCCTTGCTATATTTGGTCCTTTTGTTAGTTTATGCAGCTTCCAAACCGATTTATCGTTACACTAGATTCTGAAATCTGATCCATCAAGTTTTCTTGCAACTTTTCGTGGTGCCATAATCCTAACGAAAATAAGATTATCCTACTTTTAACAAGAGAAGTTTGTAATCTCTTCACTGAACAAAACTGTTAATTGTAAATGGTAAAACAATTTTGAAATTTTAAGAGCTTGTATAGAACTGTTTACAGAGAGATTATTAAAAAAGTCTGATGGAATTTGTTACTTTGAAAATCACAATAATTATTCAAATTGTTAACTTTAGCCAATCATACATATCATTAATGCTTCGACGTTCGTGAGTGTTGGATACAATTAGGGTATAAATGTCTCGAAGGTCAAATTCATGAAGAAGTTAATCTCCTATTACTCACTTTTATGTTTTACTTTATCATGTTTTAAACCTTGAATTAGCCTTAAGTACTTTGGCGTTTCAAAAATTCAGGGTTTTCATTGTTTAGACTTACTAGAATACCCAAAGCGTGAAGCTTGGAAGAGAACATTAGAGACTTTCTTTAAAAGTCAAGAAGCTTCTACAGTTTGGAGATCATTAAGACCGTTTGATAAATTAGAGTATCTAATCGAAGGTGGATATCGTAAGCACATTTTCAACAAGCGATGGATTTATCTTTAAATTTAAAATGCGAATCTCTAAGTTTCTTTTTCTTTTTGGGTGAAAATTTTATTTCTAAGAGGAAAAATCTAAAGCTCAAAAACTCAAAATTAAACATGTTCCAACACTCTACAATGTTTACTTCCTTGTGTTTAGTATTCACATGAAAACAAAAATTGTATCCTTTGTCGATTTGTCCACCACCACCACCAGCATTATGGAATCATGTTGTTTCACTATTCTGGGAAGATTTGTAATAAAATCAATTGTAACCACTTCCCATTTCAACTCAAGAGTGGTTAATGGTTGTAACAATCCAAATGGATGTTTATGTTCTATCTTCACCTTCTCACACTCCAGGCATATGGTGATGTAATTAGCCACTTCTTTCATCATTCCTGGCCAAAAGTATTGGATTGTTACAACTACAATGGATTTATGATATCTTGGGTGCCCAATGCATGGCATATTGTACATTTTTTTCAGCATTGTATTTTCCAACTCACTAGAATTTGGTACATACATTTTTCCTCTATACGTGAGCATTCCATCCTCTTTGAGCTCAAAATAATTAAATTTCTGATGTAAATTGCCTTACTGTAATGTCTCTTTTATTTTTAAATAGTGTTGATCTGAATTTTCATGTTCTAAAATTCTATGTTTTATATATGTGTTGTACATTATAATGGCTACAATATGCATCTCATGCGCCCTTCTTCTCAGTGAATCAAACACCTGATTTTCCTTTCCTTTTGTATGCTTAATTTCAAAATCATATTCACTCAGAAATTCAAGCCATCTAGTTTGTATGACATTTAATGTGGGTTGTCCAAAAAAATGTTTCACAACACAGTGGTTTGTCCTTAGCTCAAATCTTCTCACCATGAGATAATTTATCCACATTTTTAGTGCATGAATACTTCCTACTAATTCTAAGTCATGGGTAGCATAATTCCTCTCATGCTCTTTTAATTTTCAAGACTCATAGCATACCACATGATCTTTTTGAGTGAGGACTCCATCGATCCCTTCCTTAGATGCATCAGTGAACACCATAAAATATTCATCTGGATCCACAATATTTAATATTTGCACACTTGTCAAAATATCTTTCAGCTACTGAAAATTTTCTCCAAAGTTTGGAGTCCATTCAAATTTCACTCCCTTCTTTTTCAAAGAAGTGATTGGGCCTATGATCTTTGAAAATCCTTTTATAAACCTTCGGTAATAACTAGTAAGACCCATCAAAGATCTATCCTCTTTCACATTCCTTGGTGTTGGCCATTCTATAATGGCCTCTATCTTCTTGGGATAAACTGTTATCCCATTTGCCTAAATAATATGCCCCAAGTAGTGAATCTTCTTTTGATAGAATATGCACTTACTTACTTTCACATACAATTGATTCTCTCCAAAAAATTAAAGCACCATTTTTAAACGTTTCTCATGATATTCCTCTTTCTTTGAGTAGATGAGAATATCATCTAAGAAAACAATTACAAACTTGTCCAAGTATTCCCTGAACACTTCGTTCATCAAGCACATGAAAATAATTGGGGCATCTGATAGCCCAAAAAGCACTACTATAAATTCATGATTCTCGTATCTTGTTCTAAATGTTATCTTGCTGATATATTCTTCTTTTATCCTCACTTGATGATAACCTGATCTCAATTCAATATTGGAAAATATTCTTACACCTTTTAGCTAATCAAATAGATTATCAATCCTTGGCAAGGGATATTTGTTCTTTACGATGACCTTATCCAACTATCTAAAATCAATACACAACCTTAAGGTTCCATTTTTTTTTTGAAAAAAATCACTGGGGCACCCCAAGGTGAAACACATGGGTGTATATATCCCCTCTTCAAAAGTTCTTCAAGCTACATCTGCAATTCCTTCAATTCTAGTGTGCCCATTCTATAAGGTGTCTTGGACACTTGGGCAACCCCTGACACCAAATCAATAGAGAAGTCAATATCTCTCTTTGGTGGGACCCATGGGATTTTCCCAAAACATATGTTGGCCCTTGACCAAGTTTTGAAGATCCTTGGTCACTTTTGACCTATTTTGGGACTTCGACAGACTGTCAAAGGTGGAGCACAAGTCGAAGCAGAGATCACGGGATCTTGGTCCCTTGTTTAGGGGTTTTTGGGTTTTGGGATATGTAACAGGTATGGGGATGTGATCCCATGGGTTTGACCATGTTTAGGGCTCTTTTTTAATGTATAAATAGATATCTAGGTGGTGCTAAGGGTAACAAGGCCAATGTGCTAAGTGAGAATAGTTGTGGATGCTTTGTGCATGCTATGTGTTAAGAACTTGCAAAGCTAAGTGCAAGTGATTTAAGAAGCTTGTGTAGATTCTAAGAGGGATTTGTGTTGTAACCTATCTCGGGGAAGGAGGATCTAGTAGAGTGTGTGCATATCTCTTCTCCTATGCAGAGTGGGTTCTGAGGCTTGGTGCATGTAAGGATATTGATAGAAGATAATAAATAAGATGAAGAGTTGGTGGACATAGCCCCACACTGGGGTGAACCACGTATATCTTTTGTTATGGTCTCTTTGTGTATTATGTTGTATGTTAGTGATGTGATTTATTCTTAGTGTTGATATCTTTATGTATGATGCATCTAGCCTAATAGCTTAGTGCTTGGTAAGGTGAATGAATGTTAGATCTAATCTATCTCTCCATGTTAAGTGCTTAAATGTGTTAGATCTTGTTGAATACTGCGCTTCTCTGTAATTAGGGTTTGGATCTGTGATCTGAATAATGGTTCATTACTGATGAATGTTAATTACTAAGTTCTTTGTCAGAGTATTGTAATCATAGATCTGTGTCTCCTTGTTATAACCCTAAATTGCACTATCCCTGCTTACCTGGCATCAGGCCTACTCATGCCTCTTCCTAGCCAAAGCCATGCTGAGAAATTCCTCAAAAAACCACTTAAAACGAGCAACCCGTGCCCTAACTGCTCACTGGGCGCGGGCATCCGCTTGCTGTCCTTCTACTGCACGCGGGTATCCGCTGGCTAACCCAAAACAGCCCGCGGGTACCTAACAAAGAAAAAAATCAGGAAAGTTTCCGCCGGGACACGAGGCTTTTTGTCAGTTAACTGGAACGCCGAGCCATGCATGGCCGAGAGTTCGCCAAGAACCCTAGCTCCTTCC
>JASDQU010248004.1:0-16530 GCA_032191745.1 Picea mariana
AAGTGGGTTTTAACCCATTCATCTGATATCTAGCCCCCTTAGCAAGAAATATCGCTAACAAAGACCTTGCTGAAATGCACCTTTGATATGTTGCCTCTTTATCACTGATGTGATCCTCTATTACTTCACCCTCAACCTACATATGAAAACTCTGTTTCAAAATTGTGTTGCAAAACTCTGTTGCGAAACTGTGTTGCAGAATTGTGTTAAGGAGAGGGTTCAGACTCTTCTTATATAGGCTGAAGAGGGCAAGAGGAGAACCTCGAAATAGTAACTTGAATGCATGCATTAGTCATAACTCAGCTTCATACTTTAGTTCGAACTTAGAACTAGACTTGAGATTGGTTACAACTCAGCATTACACTTTAGTTCGAACTTAGAACTAGACTTGAGATTGGTTACAACTCAGCATCACACTTTAGTTCTAGACTCAAGACTTTAGTTGCAACTCAACATTACACTTTAGTTCTAAAATAGAATTAGACTCAAGACTTTAGTTGCAACTCAACATTACTAAAATAGAACTAGACTCAAGACTTTATTTGCAACTCAACATTACACTTTAGTTCTAACATAGAACTAAACTCAAGACTTTAGTTACAACTCTTGACAAGGCAATTCGAAATTCTCTTCATGGTGAATAATGTTTACAGGTGCCAACGCACTAGATCAATACAATTACATCATTTGCAATATTAGGAATATCATTTGTTTCTAGCTCATAAGAATTATACATTCAACCTAGCTTTTGCTAGATACCTTGACTTTTTCTCATGGCTCACAAGGTTTGAATAGGTTCACAGAGGTTGTATGTTTCCCCTGACTTTTGCACTAGTCTGTCTATGCTCACAGAGGTTGTACGTTCCCCCTGAATTTTTCACTAGACTGTCTATGCTCACAGAGGTTGTACGTTCCCCTTGACTTTTGCATTAGAATCACATATCATCTTGTTCATCTTGACTTTTGGTTTGACTCACAGAGGTTGTCCGTTCCCCCTGTCTTTTTTCAATACCTCACAAGACTGGTTGATTCTCCAAATCTCCCTGGCTAGCCTCAGGGTGGCCCATATGGCCTCTCATTGGAGAATGACTGTCGATGTTGCCAAATTTAACAGTCAACACCCTTGTAGCACGTCCTAGAAGTATAATTAATTATTCACCCATAAAAAAAAATGGATATTTTTGTTTTTGTCAATTTTTGGGGAAATGCAAAGCCAAATCCAAAATTTTGTACGAAGGGTAATCTTCTAAAATCCCCTTCATGGCAGGAGCATTAAATTGTTCATATGTTATTGTTCTGCATTATTATTATGGCTATTTATATTGGCTGCATGAAAGATCTGCTTGGGATTTTCCTTGCAGTGTAGGAACAGAGCTTCACATGACGTTGAAGCTATTGATGGTTGGCGGAATCAGCCTCTTGTGATAGAACAAACACATGCGGACCCCAAATGCAAATAAATAACGATGACATGGTTGATGGATGGATGGCCAACCTCTTGCATTAGGACAAGGGTTTTTACATATGTGCACTCCTAACTTTTCCTCACTACAATCCTTCATACAATTTATTGTACCCACTCCTCTGAAACTATACTCTCTTATCTCTTCTATCGTTTCAAACATCCAGAGCTTCCATCCCCCTAATTTCTATATCTATTTATATTTTTATAGCTATTGGCAATGACATACCCAACACCTGCATCCTCCTTCCCCAAACGCACCCTAAAATTGAAATTGAAATGGAAATTCAACGAACTCTTCTCCTACAACTAAGATTGAAGCTTCCTCCGCCTCCACCTCCAGTGCTGTTGATCCCATCACCACCGGAAGTTACAATAACCGCCACGATGTGTTTATAAATCACCATGGCTTGGACACAAAGAAAACCTTTGCTAGTTGTCTCCATCGTCGTCCTCTTTCACATGGATTTAGAGCCCTTTTAGACCAATAGGAATTGCAAGAGGGACTCAATTTTCCTTCTCAAATAGCATATGGTATTCGAACCGTAGATTTTTCTTACATTTTACAGTGTAGGAGGTTCAACATTCTTACTGTAAAAAGCAGAAATGATCACAACGAGATATATATTGAATCCTCTTCGGGCCCTCCTCTCAGTCGAGTCCTCCCTCGTGACTTGTACACTGGTGCACCCTGTGGGATTATAAGGGAAATCCCTCTTGTCGGCCCAACTATGGGTTTACACACCTTGATTGACAACACGACCTTGAATGAACGAGAAACCGATCCAAAGCACACCCACATGTAATGTAGAGTTGTATCCGGTCTATGAAATTCAGGAGTGAAAGCCAAACCCCAGCCTAGGCTCTGTGATGTTGAGGATCAAGACTTTTCTCCTTGCAAGGTTACACCCCAACAAGTAAGGTACTTCTTCTTGCTCCGACTAGTAAATACTTGCGGAGTATTCAAGTTTTTCATTAGAGCTTATATTGAAATATTTTGATTTTGTATAAAAGTTTGACAGCTTTCAACTCAAGTTTTTTTTGTGATGCTCAGGAGCAGGACTTTCCTCCCTGCAAGGTTACTCCCCAACAAGTAAGGTACTTCTTCTGGCTCGCCCCTAATAACAAGTGAGGTACTTCTTCTTGCTTCAAGCAGTAAATACTCGTAGAGTATTCAATTTTTTCATTAGAATTTATATTGAAATATTTAGATTTAGTATCAAAGCTTCACAACTTTCAACTCAAGTTTCCCAAATTTTTCATTAGACCTTACATTGAAATATTTAGATTTCCTATGAAAGCTTCATAGCCTTCAACTCAATATGGGTTCTATGTATCTTAAACTTTAACTTTCCCTTTTTCCTTATTGTAAACAACCTTGTTCGAGCCCACAACCGACCTTCTCGTATCCACTCCGTACCCATCTGAGGCCTATTCCACCAGTGCTAGATTCTTTGTTGCTTGCATGTCAAAGACGTAATTGTTAAGTAGGTGAATAGATTAAGTTAAGTTAAGAAATGCTCAAGGAATTCTTCATCACCTAAACGAGAGAGGTATACAACACAAATCCTTTTTACTGATGGAAAAAATGGAAATTTGTCATAAAATTCATGTTTTGATTTGTCATAAATTTCATGTTTTTAATATTTTCAAATTTTAATATATGATAATGACTTTGGTTATAAATGATTAACTTATTAGTATTATTTATATGGTCTGTGTTTTATTTTTGTACTTTTTTATGTGGTTAATTAAGTGTAATTTAAGTAGTTGTGTTATATGGTTTATATTGTATTATATTTTTTACCTAGTTAAATAGGGTGATTAGATGTAATTTAAGTAGTGAGTAAATATGGTTACTTTCTTAACTAAATTTAAATAATATTTTATAACATATTTACTTTTAATAAATTAATTGTAAATTGATTTTAAAGATATCTTTATTTTTTTAACCATATTTATTAAATGATTATTTCAATCTATTGTTTTTCACCCATTAGCATATATAGTGATGTAGCCTCGGCTCAAGATGTCTACCACTCTTGAGTGGCCTATAATATTCCATTGCTTCACTATGGAATTCATATGCATGCTTAAAATGTATGGGCCATTGTATTCGAGTCAAGCTACACAACATTGATTTTTCCTCATTTGATGTATGTTTTTGGCTTGAATGATTCTCCTTTAAAAATTAAAGCTTAACTTCTAGTAAATACAATGATAAATCTTAGAAGAAAAAATAACTTCATAAAATATATTTGAAATCAACCAATATCAAAATTGAACTCACTTTGCAAATGGAAAGTTCCATCACATTTAACCCCTTGTCCTCTTTTATTAATATACCATACTAGTATAATTTTTTTTATAAAAATCAATAGCTTCTTTCATGATCAAGTGATATTTTGGAGGTAGACAACTATTTAGTTTTCACTGATTTTTTTTAAAGTCTATAGAAAAAATTGATTGGAAATGTACTATGTTATTTAACTAGTTTTTTTTAAGTGTAAATTTAATTTATTTTCGTAAAAATAAAATGTATTTTTTTTTTTAAATTTTTCATTTGAATATTTCATGATGGAATGACAATATAAATATATACCTTTCTCACTAAAATTAAAACCAACACTTCAAATTTGATCACTGATCGGGCGGAGCTGTGTTATCTCTCACAGGGCTCTGTTCTCGATGTCGATGTGCTTCGCGCACATATCACTCGAATCGAGAAGCATTTGATCGCACCCTATCCCACTAGTCCCCTCGGAAAATGAAGGAATTCCGTGAACGACTCGGAATTGAGAAACATCACTTCCTGCAAAAAAGGCCGCCTTCCCGCCGCATTGGAGAACCGCAAAAAAGGCCGCTTCCCGCTGCATTGGAGAACCGTGTGGAGGAATAGAGTTATTCAGAGCCTTGTGTTGTGGCCTCCTAGAAATTCCGAGTTGCATAATAGCTGGCAGGGGAAGAGCTGAAACGTGAACCGGAACGATCTCTTCGATTCAATCCTGGGAGGCAGATCATTCACACGGTTTGACAATGGTGGTGGACTTAGCTCGCTCTGAACCCAGTCTGAACTCAGTCTGCTATGGAGGGGTACCCACTATCGCAATTAATTACAAACCTGTTTGTGCTTGCATCATTCAATTGCTACATGTAAAATTTTTTATCAAGTCACAATTTTGTCGTGCTTGCATCATTCAATTGCTACATGTAAAAAAAATTATCAAATCAAAATTTTGTCGTGCTTGCATCATTCAATTGCTACATGTAAATAAAATTATCAACTCAAAATTTTGTAGTGCTTGCGTCATTCAATTGCTACATGTAAAAAAAATTATCAACTCAAAATTTTGTCGTGCTTGCGTCATTCAATTGCTACACGTAAAAAAAATTATCAACTCAGAATTTTGTCGTGCTTGCATCATTCAATTGCTACATGTAAAAAAAATTATCAAGTCAAAATTTTGTCGTGCTTGCATCATTCAATTGCTACATGTAAAAAAAATTATCAAGTCAAAATTTTGTAGTGCTTGCATCATTCAATTGCTACATGTAAAAAAAATTATCAGCTCAAAATTTTGTCGTGCTTGCATCATTCAATTGCTACATGTGAGGGTGGGGGTGATATATTTTATACGGGGACGCCTATTCCCCACCCTCGTATATTTTATACGGAGACCCCCCACTCAAATCCCCCACCCCCATATATTTTATAAGGCCACGCCTATAAAGAGCACTAATCGACTGCCCACCTTCCATCATCCCAAGAAAAGGTTAGTGTGCGAGTTTCTTTGAGGATCAACCCGTGGACATTCGGATTTCCGACAAAATGTTTCTAAGCAGGGCTACTGATTCGGATGGCTCCATACATCCAACCTTTGCCTCCACTTATGTTCAAGAATCCCTCCCTCGGTACGTATAAAGTCACTGGAGGGAAATATAGGGACATAAACCGCACTTATGAATGCTGATTTCATTGGATGGGTTTGCTTTGAATGTTTGTGTTGGCAGGTTTCAAATGCCGGATAGGTCGACTCCCAAAGATTTTGCCTATCAGATCATCAGCGACGAGCTTAGGCTGGATGGAAAACCCAGACTTGATCTTGCTTCTTTTGTCACCACATGGATGGAACTGGATTGGAATGCCGTGCCCGCAATCAACAAAAATTTTGTGGACTTGGATGAGCATCATGTCACCACAGAATTGCAGGTAATGGTAGACTTTGTGATGTGTTTGACCTCTCTAATCTTTCTAGATCTGAAGGCCCTTCTCAGATCTGTTTTGGGCATTACTTTTATTCATTTTTCTTTGTTTTCTCAATTCTTTTTCTGAAAGTGTTTGAGTGCTTTCATGTCTCTGGATTTGGAAAAAGAATCGATGCGTCAACATTATAGCCAATCTGTTTAACGCCCCACTCAGCGATGAAGAGGAAGCTGTTGGCGGGGGCACGGTTGGATCTTTAGAAGCGCTCATTTTGGCAGGCCTTGCATTCAAACGCAAATGGCAAAACAAGCGCAAGGCAGAGGGGAAGCCGTATGACAAGCCAAACATTGTTACGGGTGCAAATGTGCAGGTAAGATTAAGATTCTCCATATATAGTTGCTTTGTATCCATTAGATTAACCCAAACCCATCTAAATTCTGGTCTGAAGCCCAAATCCATGGATGTTGTGTATCATATAGATTGAATCAAATCTATGTAGATTCTGGTTTGATATACACCTAAACCTTAAAGTGAGCTTGATGAAGTTGAGGTTACATATGTGGAGTTCAGAATCTGCACAAATCAAACCAGGGCTATGTAGATTTCGCCTAGCGCTTAAGAATTTAGATTTTGTCCTAGTCTTTATATTCAATGAACCTAGTGCTGTGGAATGTATTGTGATGGATCCTTTGCCCCCTTGGATTACAGCTCGTTTCTCTTTGCAAATATAGGGAAAACTGGGACTCTTTTTGCTTAGATTTCTCATTTTTGCTCACATTTTGACCGTGCCCTACAATTGCAGGTGTGTTGGGAGAAATTCGCTCGTTATTTTGAAGTGGAGCTGAAGGAAGTTAAGGTGAGGAATGATTACTATATCATGGATCCTGTTAAGGCTGTTGAGATGGTGGACGAGAACACTATTTGCGTCGCAGCCATCTTGGGTTCCACTTACAATGGAGAGTTCGAAGATGTCAAGCTGTTGAACGATCTACTTCTCCAGAAACAAGGTGAGTCAATAAATCTCCTTAGATTTTTCAGTGTCCTTATAATCTGGGATGGGTTTGATATAAGAATCTGGGATAGGTTTCCATTCAATCCGGAGATTCATAGACTTTATTGATGTACACACTAACGTGGGGATTGCGTGTTGTGGGTTGAAATAAACTGTGGTCCTTTCCGTTGATTGCTTGTGTATTTGCAGGTGGGACACACCCATACATGTGGACGCAGCGTCCGGTGGATTTATCGCACCGTTCCTTTACCCGGATTTGGAATGGGATTTCCGTCTTCCGTTGGTGAAGAGCATAAACGTGAGCGGGCACATATATGGTCTCGTCTATGCCAGAATCGGATGGGTTATTTGGAGAGAAAAGCAAGATCTCCCTGAGGAGCTCATCTTAAATACCAACTATTTGGTCGCCGATGAACCCACCTTCACCGTCAACTTCTCCAAAGGTAGAATTAAATTTTATTACCAAGAAGAACTTGATGATCGCTCTATTCTATTGGAATTAAGTAAATGGGACCTTGTAAACCTGCAGGAGCCAGCGAAATAAATGCGCAATATTCCCAGTTCCTACGTCTGGGGTTCGAGGTTTGCTGTGGCCTCTCAAACTTCTATTATTTATATTCAATTCAGCTGTAACCCCAGTATGTGACGCCGTTTGAATTGTTTGTATTTTTGTGTAGGGCTACTGGATTATCTTAAGCAACTGCACGGCAAACGCCAAGGCTCTGGTTAATGGTCTGGTAAGCACCGGGAGGTTCAACATCCTGTCGAAAGACTTCGGGGTCCCTCTGGTGGCGTTTTCGCTAAAGGACAGTGGCAGCTACAATGAGAATGACATTTCTCACCACCTGAAAAGGCTCGGTTGGACCGTGCCCACGTACACCATGGCTCCCGATGCACAGCACGTCACCCTTCTGCGCGTGCTGGTTTGTGAAGAATTCAACCAGAGTCTCACAGAGCGACTGGTTGGTGACATAGAGAAGGTGTTGCATGAACTTGACGCTCTGGTAGAAAGGCATCCTGAGCTCAAAGAAGTCAAAGACATGGATATAAATGCCACAAACTCACACAAAGCCGTAAAAGCATGGGAGAAATTCGCTGCGCAGAAGCCCAATTGTGTTTCCTGAGCACCATTGAAATGGTTAAAACTTTGACGTTACTATATTGAAGTTTTCTTATGCCTAGTTACTATTTGACGGGCAATTTGCCCATCAAATTCTATCTAGTTACTATTTGACGGGCAATTTGCCCATGAATAAAAGGAAAAAAGGTTATTTTGGTCTCCATCATCCATCAGATTTATCAAAAAAGTTTTCGTTTTGACCGGAATATATAACTAGCCTAGCCAGTTTGACAAAAGGCGACTTTTTTTTCCACGGTGGAAATTTCGTGCTGAAAACTCACCCCGATACTTCCCCACATAGTAGATGATATGGGAGTGATAAAGTTTCGCAGCCCCAGAGGACACAGGTTTCGAACTCGTGACCTCTCCCCAAACTGGAAGAGTATGCGCACGTCTTAACCAATTGTGCTATCCCATGAGACGACAACAGGCGATTTGCCATGGTGTTAGGTGTTATTGGTCGATTTGCCATGGTGTTAGGTGTTATTGGTCATAATTTATATACGTGGTTCGTTCTAATGATTTTAATTATAGTGATCAATTAAATTTCAAAGACACATTACATATTTTTAATTAAAAATTGATTAATTTGAAAGTTTTCAATAAGTAATATTTGAAATATAACTGGGGCACAACTTGTTCAAATACTTGGTCACTGAAAATAATTAGGAATGGGTCATGAAAATAAGCAGAATTCTGGCGGTATGAGATGATTTATTGAAAACGATTTCTACTGAAACCCCCATCAAAATTTTCAAAACAAATATTACATATAAATTATTAAAACTGTAATTTTATTAATTTTAAAAAATTATAACTAATAATTTATTATTAATTTCACTTCATTTATTTTTAATTTAAAATAAAACAAAGTATCATTAAACCTTAATATCTTAACTCAATTTATTGTATTTAAAGTTCATGGCACCAAATACACGTTATTAAGGAATCGTGGTTCATATCATTTCTAAAATATTCACTAAAAGGAAAAGAGAGTACGAAATGCCATTAGGTATATACTATAATTATAACAATATTAGCAAATTGAATAACTATGTATTATGACGGTTTTAGATAAATTATAAGTTCATTAAAGTTTTGAGTCAAAATTAGCAAATTATATATCCATGTACTCTAACGGTCCATGTATATATCCATATACCAGATCCACAGACAACTGGATACAGTGAAACTGGAGGCCATTGATTACAAATAGTGTGACATGCTATGTGGTCGGGCGAGGATACTTTATTTTCGAATTTATCTCTCAGGAGGACAGAGATTTGATTTTCAGAAATGGCCCGTACTTCATGGGCACCCAAGGGCTCTACCTAAACAGATGGACTCTGAATTTTGACCCTGCTTCAGAAGTCCCCAAGGATGTCCCAGTCTGGGTAAGACTCCCCAACCTGCTGATTCACTGCTGGAACCCCACCTCGCTTCAGGCAATAGGAAATGGTCTTGGTCGCTACATTGACCGAGCAGAACCAAGAGACCAGTATTCCTGTGCGCGGATCTGTGTGGAGGTTGATCTGGAGGTAGGTCTACCCGAGGCAATAAAATTGAAGGTCGGCAACTGGCACCACTTTCAAAAGCTGGATTACGAATAGCTCTCATTCAAGTGCGGAGGTTGCCACAAATATGGCCACTTCCAAAGGAACTGCCCAAAAAACCCCCCCTCCACAGAAAAAGAAGGGGAAGAAGGCTGGCAGCAGGCCCGGAAAGGGAGATCCAAAGCGAGAGGCCAAAGAAATGAGTAGACAAAACCACAGAAAGCCAAATCCTCAGGAACCAAAGAAACGGAGAACAACTTCAGTATCCTAGCTAAAGAAGCAGAGGAAAGGGAACAAGTTCCAAGTAAAGAAGTTCAAGAGGGAGAAAAGGAAGATCAGAATCCTGAAGACAAGGGAAACAAGCCAACAGAAGAAGAAGGGACGCAAAATAACTCCCCCCAGAAGAAGGAAGGCAGTCAGAACATAGAGGAAGAGGAGATCTCTATAGGCAGCGACTCAGACGAAGCAAATGAAGTTTGGGCCACCCCAAAGAAAACAGGAAGAGGCCGGAAAACAAAAAAAGCTGAGAGGGACCAGGAAACCTACAAAGATGTGCTCAATGGGTCGCAACCCACCATCAAGCAGCTGATTAACGTTCGTCACACACGGAAGCAGGCCAAAGCCTCCCAGGGAGGCCATCCCTCCCCCCAAGGTTTATAATGATCATAAACTCCTGGAACTATAGGGGAATGGGCAGCAAAAGGAAGGAAGAAGCGATTAAGGATATAATCAAAACCTCGAAAGCAAGTATCCTACTGCTCCAGGAGACTAAAATGAGCCAGGAAGATGTGCTCAAAACCTTGTTGAATGTTTGGAAAGGAAGCCTCGGAGTTGCTAGAAACGCCAGAGGTGCCTCAAGAGGGTTCTGCACAATGTGGAATGCCTCTAAAATAGACATGCTCAGCTCTGACACTTGCATGCATTGGATTCACACCAAATTTCTCCACAAAGACTCGGGTTGCCAGGTAAGTGTCTTTAATATTTATGTTCCACAGCACTTGGAGGAAAAAAAACACTGTTGGGAGTCCTTACAGGACTACCTCCAGCAAAACAATCTCACCAATATCATCCTTGGAGGAGATCTAAATGTAACTCTAGCCCAGGAAGAGAAGAGAGGCGGCTCCATAGTAAGAGATCCGGCCAGAGAATGGGTAGAGGACTTAGCCTCAGCCTGGGACCTCCTCGATATTAAACCAGTCAAA
Source organism: Picea mariana (assembly GCA_032191745.1). NCBI lineage: Eukaryota > Viridiplantae > Streptophyta > Pinopsida > Pinales > Pinaceae > Picea > Picea mariana. Next base: position 10,554 of record JASDQU010248004.1, read on the forward strand.
GGATGTTACAAATGGACCAATAAGAGGATTGGTCCTGGGCACATCACTACCAGACTAGACAGATTCCTAGTACAAAGCTCCCTCCTGCTGCTAGGACTCGAAGCAAAAGCAAAAATTCTGCCCCACAGCGTTTCTAATCACAAGCCGATTCGGTTAGAGATCAAAAAAGACCAAGTCAGAGGGCCCATCCCCTTCAGATTCAGTCCAAGTTGGATAAATGACAAAGACTTCATGGATCTAGTAACAAAAATATGGGCCACCACAGTTCAAGGCTCAGTTTTTTATGTGTGGGAGGAAAAAATTAAAAGGCTAAAAATCACTCTAAAGCTTTGGGCAAAGAACCAACCAAGCCCAATAGCAATGCACCTAGCAGCCCAAGGCCATCTCGAGGCCCATCAGTTGGAGATGGAACAGAAGGAGATCACTCCGACAATCTTGCAACAGGAGGACAACCTTCAAAGGCAATGGCACAAAGTCTGCAGAGTGGAGGAAAACTATTGGAGGCAAAAGTCAAGAAGCTTATGGCTAAAAGAGGGAGACCGTAACACGACCTACTTTCATAAACAAGCGGAAGCAAGGAAACAATATAAGGCAGTGACGGAAGTCCAAGTCTAGAACAAAACAATTGCAGACCCAGAGGGCATAAAACAAGCAGTGTATGAAGCTTTTGAGAAGCTATACACAGAACCAAAAGACTCGGCATTGGACCAGCAGAGGTACCCTCTCACGGTTATCCCAAGGCTAATAAACGAAGACTTCAACAACAATCTGACAAGTGAGGTAACGCAGCAAGAGATAAAGGAGTCCCTTGATCAGATGAACCCAGACAAGGCTCCGGGACTGGACGAGTTTACTGCCAGATTCTATCAACAGTGCTGGAATATAATTAAAAAGGATCTAACCAAAATGATTCAGAAGTCGCAGCAGGCCAGTAAGCTGGGAGGAAGCACCAACTCTTCCTTTCTAGCACTCATCCCGAAAGAAAAAGGAGCGATTTACTTCAACCGTTTCAGACCAATCTCCTTATGCAACACAAGCTATAAAATCCTTGCCAAAGTAATAGCCAATCGTCTCAAGGCAGCTCTCCCTCTCATTGTTCCTGAAAATCAAGGCGGCTTTGTCCAAGGGAGGCATATCGCCGACAACATCATCCTGGTTCAAGAGGCGATTCATTCCAGTGTCCTAAGGAAATAAAAAGGTATGGTGATCAAACTGGATCTCGCTAATGCATTTGATAGAGTCAGACATGCATTTTTATTTGAAGTTATGAGGAAGTTTGGGTTTGATTCGAAATTTATAAGTTGGATAAAAGCCTGCATCGGATCTCCTTGGATAGCCCCTCTGGTGAATGGGAAAGTAACTACCTTCTTCAAATCCTCCAGGGGCCTAAGGCAAGGATGTCCTCTTTCGCCCTTGCTCTATGCAATTCAAGCATCAGTCCTCAGCTACCAGTTGGAAAACTCCCAAATTCACAAAGATCTTCATGGTCTAAGAATAGCACAAGGGGTGAAAGACATCAACCATGCACAATTCGCGGATGATACGCTGCTACTGGGAGGAGCAAGCCCAATAATAGCAAAAAAGTTTAAGGAAGAACTGGACACCTATGCAGCAGCCTCCGACAGTGAAATAAATCAGACTAAGAGTAACATTTATGGTTGGAACATCACCCCAAATGAAATGTTGAGAATAACAAGAGTCCTAGGGATGGAGGGGCATACAAATTGGGAGGCCTTTAAGTACCTCAGAGTCCCTATCTTTAAGTCTGCCCCTAGAGCCTCCCACTGGAACCATCTTGCAGAAAAACTCAAGAATAAATTCACTTCTTGGGGGGCAAATTGGCTAAACTTAGCAGGGAAGGGAGTCCTGATAAAGGCTGTGGTGTCTAGTATCCCTATCTACCAATGCTCGCTGTTGTTAGCTCCTGCCACAGTCATCCAAAAAATTGAGGCTTTTCAGAGGCGCTTCTTGTGGGAAGGAGGAAGGCAAGTAAAGAAAAAGCTGCACTTGATTAGCTGGGAAAAAACCACAAAGCCCTTCATGGAAGGAGGTCCCAATTTTAAAAAAACAAGAATTCAAAATCTGGCCTTAGGGGCAAAGCTTCTCTAGAAGATGATCACCGGAAAAACCACTTGGAGTAAACGCGCTCTTTGGAGGAAATACTTTCGAGGGTCTCAGGACAGAAGCTTAGAACTCCCATGCAAGGAATTGAAAAGCTCTCCTATCTTTGCGCTATGCAAAAAGGCGCTTCCTCACTTCACCCCTCATCTAACCTGGGTGCCGAAAAATGGTAGGAAAATAAGAATCTGGACAGACTCAATAATGGGCGACCCAACGCTAGATCAGCGTCAGGATCTACATTGCCTCAAAGACTGGATGGACAGTCAAAACATTTTAACGCTCTCAGACATCTCAGTATGGGGAGAAGAAAGGCCTCACCTCTGGCAAGGGTGGGAAGTCCCAAACAGAACAACAGCTCTAGATAGTCAATGGGATGTTCTTAAGAAGTAGTCTTCAAGGGAAAGCCCCTCTAAAAAAGAGAGGTAAAGATGAAAGAGGATGGGGAAGGAATGCCTGGACTTACACCACAACAGAGGGCTACCAACTCTTCAGCACCATCCCCACTGCTATGCCTAATCCGACACTTTGGAAAGCAGTCTAGAATCCTCGCTCCCTCCCAAAAATTGACCTCTTCATTTGGACCCTGGCACACAAGAGTATCCAAACAGGGGATAACCTCAGACGAAGGGGCTGGGAAGGACCCTTTAGGTGCCCTCTCTGCCTCCATGAAGAAGAAACAACTGACCATCTTCTCTTAAACTGCAGCTATTCAAAAGAAGTCTGGATGAAGGTAACAAGCTCCCAACCAGCAGCCAATTTTCCACCTGATGTGATAAGTCTCCTCCTCCAATGGGAATCCTTGTTCCCCTTTGTTGTCAAGAGGAGAAACCAAGCTCTCTTGATATGGGGAATGCTACCAAAGTTTGTCCTATGGAACCTTTGGTTAGAGAGGAATCACAGAATTTTCAGAGAAAGTCAAATGAGTGAAGCCAGAGTCATCACTAAAATTCAAGCTCTGTTGGGAGAATCAGCTTCTCATCTTTGCTCCACAGTCAAGCTACACAATATGGACGAAGAAGAGGAGCGTTGGATAGGCCAGTTCAATATACAAGGATTAGAGAGCAAAAAGGGAAGTGATCCAATCCAAGAAGGCTGGGAGATCAGAAAAAGCGAAAATGAATTTGCAAAGTGGAAATGTGATATAAAAATGCCTATTCTCTTCTTTGATGGGGCCTCGAAGGGAAATCCAGGCCAAGCTGGAGGAGGGGGCATAATTGAAAATCCCAAAGAGGACATAGCAACGCAATTCTCTATCGGACTAGGCATAGAGTCCAATAATAGAGCTGGGGCATTGGCTCTCTGGCAAGGTCTGCACCAGGCAATTAAACTCAGAATCCAGGATTTGACAATCATCGACGATTCCAGAATAATTATACAGGCCATGATCAAACACTCCACAACCCAAAGTACTAAGCTCAACAATCTTCTTGATAAAATTTGCCTCCTCTTAAGGAATTTTAACTCTTATCAATTCTTTCACGTGTTAAGGGATCTCAACGGAATGGCTGATAAGGAAGCCAACAAAGGCGTGTTATTGGAGGTGGGGGTGCTGTCAATCAATGGAATTATGAATAATGTGGAGATACCATGAACCCTCGCCGTCCTCTTGCACTCTCCCAAATGCAAGATCGCGCAGCAGCATGGGATTCGGGCGAATCTCAAAGGCAGAGTGGGACAGAAGTTTTGGTTGGATGGAAGAGATGGCTCAGTGCCATGAGGAATGGTGCTCTAGATCTTGGGGAGACAAGAGATCCGCGCGGCCCCTGGCCAGAAATCCAGCAAATCCAAATGTAATAATGAGAACGCGCGCGGAAGAAATAAAGGGCGACCGTTACCCTCTCATTCATGTTCAAGCAAAGATCTGCAAGCCGCTTAGAAACCGAGAGAGTGTGAAGCATCAGAGTGAGCAGGGCAGGACGCGCGAGGTAAGAGAACGGAGAGAGATGGCTTCTTCTTCGACAGGGAAGCTGAGCACGGAGGAGCGTCTGAAAGAAATGGATAAAGCTCTGGTGAATTTGCAGCAGCTACTCCAGAATCAATTGGATTTCCTAGAGAACCTGGACGTGGAGGCTGGACGCAGACTGGAGCAACTCGAAGCTGATATCACCATGACCAAAATCGGCTTCGCGGAGGAGCTGGAAAAACTCCATAAAGAGATGAAAAACCCACAGCAAGAATTTGATGAAAGGATGGAACATCTGGAAGCCAAGATGGCCCAGCTGAATAGCAACTGGAACCAGGATTCCAAGAAGTAATCCCTCTTTGTAAAGTAATCTGTCAGCAGGATCTGACCAGCATTTTGGCATTTTGTATTGTAGCCAATGCTTTAAATAAGCAGTATGTTAAGCAGCATAGGAGCCAGTTTAGATCATAGTTACAGCCTCAAAGTAGAATGGTATCAGGAATTTAAGCCCAAAGAAATTCGGGACCATTTTGTAGCTGAATCTGTGGCCTTGCCACCCCTTTAATATAATCTATAATCGTTCCCGTAAAAAATATATATATACTCAGCAACTCCCCCAATGAGACATAATTGGTTATCCGTAAAAATCAGGAGATGCAAACCCTGACCCTCAACTAACACAATCACAGACAGCATCCATGACCCTGTAATTTTTTTCAATTGTAACTGCTAACTGTCCGAAGGGGATAGGCAACTCTTTTGCTTTTCCACAACAGTAAGGTGTGATCGTAATTAATGAACGACCACATCTATAAAACAAATTTGGTCTTGGACTGCGGTTTTTCTTTGAAAGCGATTCCTGCAGTATTGTTGGCCTGAAGATAATATCTCGTTGGTGCATTTTGTCAAACAATTCGTGTGCCTGGAGCTTGTCGATTGTACGAATTCTTTTATTCTCACAAGAATGCCGCCCTCTCTTGCAGGCCACGTGGATTGTGAATGCAAAACTCTGCAAATGCCTCGTTGCTTGTTCAGCTTCCTCAGTTGCAGCTTATCCAAACGATGCCAACTTCTAAAATTGTGAGCCAAAGAATCCCGAAAACCGCCTCTGTTGATGCAAATGCTCATTAAGGGATCAACCACGCTCTTCCAAACAAAGCAGCTTTCAAACCTTTACTACCTCTCTCTAATTATTTTCAACATCTCTACAATTTAAAACAATTAAATTTACAAGCAATTAAAAATATCAATGATCAAGTATATTTTCTGTGTTGAAGTATATTTTCATTTATGTAGAGCATGTGATTAATGGAATTTAAATATTGCTATATTATCACTTATGTATAGCATGTGATTAATGGAATTTAAATATTGTTATATTATCACTTATGTATAGCATGTGATTAATGGAATTTAAATATTGTTATATTAGTGAACATGAATATAATTAATGCATTTTATATGTTTTGAATCTAAATCAAAACAATAAATGAGAGAGTATTCAGAAAAATATTTTGAAAGTTTAACAAATATTTAGAATAGGGAGAAAGTTTGATTTTCAAAAAATTTCTTTAAATTATATTATAAATATATGTATGGTTTAAAATCAAATATAAAAACAATTTCACAAATTTGATCATCACAATTTCAAATATTTTTAATAAAAAAAAATCTAGTTATAAAAACATGATTAATTAAAATGATCTTAACTTATTGATAATGTAGATCAAGAGAACCAATTCATCTCAAATGATGATGATGATGATTAATGTCCACTAAGACCTAATTGGTCTATCGGACCTTAAGAGGGTAAGTGATTACTTGTGATTCTTTAGAATTTTGTGCTCGAAAAGCATTAAGAGAAGCTTCCCAAGATCACCATACTTTTGTTGAGTTAAGAGGTTAGGAAGGTTGGTAGTGTGATCAATATTTTGAAAATGAGATCTAATATGG
>JASDQU010248005.1:0-15519 GCA_032191745.1 Picea mariana
CCTCAAGATGAGGTCAACCTCTATCTTTTGGTCTTCAAACATTGGTTGAAAGTTGATGAAGTGTAGCCTAGCCTTCCAAGGCTCTTTGATCTATTCCTTTGAAAGTGGAATTCGAATTTGATGATGTGTGCCAAAAATCTCTATCATTTTGCCCTTAAAAATCACCAAATCTAGTCAAAAAACTCCCTTTTGACTTTCATCTCCAAGAATGGCCTTTAGATTTTGATTTGATAATTCATAACCAGCTTATTGAAGAAGAATTCAAACCATTCAAACCCAAAAATTCCTGATTTGGGCGAAAATTTGGCTATTCTGGCCATGACAGGCTTTCAACAGCTAACTCACCCAAAAATCTGCTCCTTAGCTGCTGAAAGGCGCAGCTTTCCACAGCTAACTAGTTAAAATTCTGCCTTGTGCGCTGGTGAAAGCGCATATTTTTTCAAAATCAAATTTCTCGGTCATGGAGAGTCTGTTTTGCATGTTTAAATAGTTGATCAACATCTACAAATCCTAAACTTTCCAACGGTGCTTTCAGATCTGCATTTGGATCATGGGAAGCTGTCAAAATTTTCACTACAAGAGTAGGCATCACTCTTTCAAAAATGCTGGTGCATTTTTGGTCGCTAACATTTGGCTCCAACTGGGATGGATACCTCCCTGTGAGGTCTCCAAGAACCTAGCAGACCTTGTGCCTTTAGTATTGGGCCATGGAGTCACTCGGCCTTTTTGGTGGTTAATGAGCACACACGAGCTCGCCTAAACCACCAAAAACATAAACTTACCAAAAAATCGAAACTGGATGAATCTCGATTACCTTTTCCGGATCGGATATCAATATAGCAACAACTTCAGATACAAAGTATTTATAGATTCTCTGATATGTGCAGGTAGCCTTCCAGAAACACAATGAGAAAACCAAGCTGCACCACCACTAGCATTTACATAAGGTATAGAAGTAGTATCAAGGACTACAGTAAACCAAAAATCCACTGGATTGTGTGGACAATCATAAAGAAGCCACATATAAGTCTACAATAATAATAAAAACTTAGGCTGTGAAGCCACCAACAGAGGGTGTTGCCGGTTGCAACCATGTCTCTGTAAACTTTTTTTGGATCGTGTATCAATGGATGGCATACCAGTATAATAGCCACTCCCAACATATGTTCTAGCCCACTGTTAGCAATGCTCTTACCTATGTCTGTAACATTGTTGATCTCAGAAAACCATGGAAGAAAAACACCATGCATGGAAGCAAGCACTTTCTCAAGCACAATCAGGTAGATGAATGCTTTGTAACTTCCTACTAGGTAAGCATTCTTTCTGATATTCATAAAGGTGTCAAGCTTAATTGCCTGCCATGGATAGCTCAGGATGCTCCTGCCATATGTTACAACTTTTGACCTATCAAGGATAAGGTTGGCAACCATCCTCTTATTGACATTATGTAGAGCTTCATAGTATACTGATGTCTGTTGCTCACATGTGAAAATTCTGTTCTCAATGTCATATAGGTTATACATCAAAATCATTAAGAGCAGAGAACCAGTCAGTTGGCTACCACCATTTGTATGGTTGTACAGATAGTGCATGCATCCAGATGCTATATTTAGGCCTGTTAGCCACTTCCATCATCGCTAAATCCTTTACTAGCATCTCCTGGTATATCTCAGAACCTGCAGGGCCAGACAACAATATTCTGGGATTCACAGTAGGCAGCTTCATCGCAAATTTTGTGAATTCTTTACGCTTCAAGTTTATGAAGGTTGATGCAATCAACACACTCTTTTTGTTCTCACTCAGGTAATACGAGAATTCATCAAACGAGACATTAGTGTCTTTGCCATCAGTAATCCCTCTTCGTAAATCTTCTTTCAAAGCTTGGCATTTGGCAGACATGACAGACAAGTCAACATCTCTTCCACCTTCTCTCCTTTCTTCACAAAATTGTTTAAGAAGAGTTCCACTTAAATCCACGTCGCAGTGATGTGATGCTGTTAGAAATTTCAAAAGAGGTCTCAATGATTCATTTAACCCAGAATATTTTCCATTCTCTGTCTCAAGACCAACATCCGAGCTGTCAAGATTTAGATGTTCATTTGTTGTTGTTACATCTGCAGACAAGATAACAGGTGCTTTGTCACTCATTGGAATATCAACTGCACCATTTGGATCAGAGGTCGCTTTTCCCGTCTGACCAGCTACTTCAATATCTGAGACAGACCCATCTGACATTTCACATGAAGGTGGCAACTGAGGCCTGTTGATTCCTTGCTGGGACTCTTCAATATTTGCAGCAGGTGGTGGCAACAAGTTTAGGTCTGGCCTCAAACTTGACAATGATGCTAAAATTCATGCTCCTGCTACAGCTGAAGGATCCCCTAATCTTGATTCAAATGGTGCTGCCTTACCTGTGGCTCTTTGATTTTCTGTCAGTCCAACAGAAGCTGAGGCATTTTCATTTATTAACGGTTGAAATATATAGGCATGGTTTCCAGGATGACTGAAAACAATTTCGTCTCCGCCTTTAATTACAACATTAGTCTTTCTAAAATGCTTTCCATTGACTTGAACAAACCTATTGCTGCCAATGCTTTCAAGAACAATTGTCACAACACCTTCACGCAGTATATAATTCTATAACTCAACAACCAATTGTGACTTCAACAAACAGGAGAAAATGTTTCAGGCAAGCATCGAATCAAAATTTTGAGGAGGTAATAGGTATTCAGAATTTGACAAGTATTGAACTATGGCTCAGCAGTAGGAGGAACATTCAAATAACAGTTATGAGTCAGAGTTATGCCTGTGTATTAATTTCGACAATCAGGGAATGACCAATCAGTGTAATTGGAAACGAACTCAAGAGTTATCAAGAGAGTGGAGTTCAATAATCAATGACATCTCAAACAGACCGAGAGTATAGGTGATATCCATTCAATTAAGGCAAAGGCTAGGCAAGAATAATGACTCAACTGACCTGTTAACAGATTTTGAGGCGATGAATGCTCAACTTTAATCACGAAACATAATGTAATTAAACGCAATGCTGTTATGGTGATTATGTTCTTCAAATCAGGGATTCGACCATATTCTGCCACTTAGATGAAAATGAAGCTCCATTTGCACTCCTGTAGGAGAGAATCAAGGGATAGACAACTTCTCTCAGACTCTCTGCAAATCCGATCAAATCTGGAGCATACATAACAATCCTCACAATATTCATGCGCCAAATGGCCAACAGATGCGGAACCACGTCGTCTCACCGTTTGCTGCCACTGGTCTGTTGTTTTTCATTGCTTCTGACACGAGCCTGCACAACTAGACGGTGATGCCAGGGATATGATCCTCCTGGTGCAACGAAGGAGCATGACCACGACCACTGTGTATACAATTTACATCTGGCCATCTTCATGGGTGGTGGTCCTGGTCCACAGGGCAATCTTTTCTTGTCTAGCTCTCATATTTGCCACAGCACCACAAATCTCATCGCCTTCGTCAAATTGCTCACCGATCATGGCCAACAAAATATTAAATCATAGTTGATCCAATCCAGCCTTGCTGCCTCGGGTGTTAGTGGCAGTCCACTTTCCTCCTATAGATCCCACATGAACCTCAAGTGCCACGCATGCAGATGCAGAGGAAGATACATTATGTGTACCCATTGCAGAAGAATGTTCATGTTGGATATCATAAGCAGGACCAACATTGTTATCTATGGGAACATTTGAAGTTAATTTCTCTGATGGAACAGACTCAGACCATTTGTCACATATGAGGAAGAACCCCCAGACCTTTTCACTATACTTGACTTAGCCATGGATCTGCATCTCATAACCTCATCAACTGCAGCTGCAATACTTGGTTCTTTAAAATCATCCCACAAGGCATACAACTGACCAGGATTAGCAGAGGCATTCTGACTACGAACAGGACTTTTCTGCCGATGATTTTACAAGACCTTTTGAGATTCCTACATTATCATTGTCTAAAGCTTTGCTCTCTTTTTAGTTGTTGCAGGTGCTTTGCATACCGTGTGGCAAGCAATGTACAAAGATTCATCAAATCTTTCCTAACTGTTAGTACATGCTTGAAAGAAGCAATTCGTCTTCGACAAATCTCTGGAGGAGCTGGAAAACCAGGTATTGCAACCCAATCAACACGATGAAATCGATCCCCCAAGGATGCTCTGTATCTTGCATAGCTAGTAATCAAAGATCTCTCTAAACTGTCAGTCCAGGGAAATCATCTCTTTCGCATAGGCTTCAGCCTTGACAGAGCACTAATATGATTAATAAGTGTGTCTTCATTGTCATCTTCTTCATCATCTATCCCTACAACTTATTCAAACTGTAATAAAGTGCTGAACACAAGTTCCTGCTGCAAACTACTAAACTGAAAAGGATCTCCTGCTTGATGACGAGCTTATTATCTATCTATTCCTACTCTAACCAGTAAAGGCAAATTGATCAAGTAAAACTGAATTTCCAATGAAGCCAAGTAAGAAACTGACTTACTAATATCTTGTTTGATCTTGACTTGAAAAATATTAGAAACCATAACATACAGAAATGGAGTTTGATAGGGCAGCAGAACCAACCTTCCTTCAAAGACAGATTGACATATGTTCTACTCAAAGACTCGCAATATTCATCAAAAGGATCAGCGAGGCTACAACGAAAAACTTCTTCCTGTTGTTTGAGCTGCAAACCAGAAGATCTCTGCATATCCTTCTTCCGAGAATAGTTGCCACATTCAACTGTGTGTAAATTTGAACAGGGCTGCAATCTCACTGCATTGTTGATGATGAATGGTTTTTTGTTGTCTGTAGATCTAGATTCAAGTATAGTGCATGCAAACATGTTGATTTCTGTGGATGACTTTTCAATGTCAGTTGCAGGAGCTTCAATATCTACTGTGGAAGTTTTCGGATGACAGTATTGTTCTTCATCAAAGACAAGTGAATCCACCACTCCCTTGTTTTGCATAGGAAAATGAACAATCTCCTGATCTTCCTCTTGAACAACAACAATAGAAAGAATTTCATGTTCACAACTAGAAGAAAAGACATTTTGAGTGTGTGAATGAAATTTTTCACAACAACCTTCAAGAAGAATTTCCTGATCAAAATACCTTTCACATCGATGATGGAATACTCTATGAAATTCATTTAAAGAGGATATGCTAGAAGGAGGTAAAGAACGATACCATTCACGAGCATCTCCTTCTAATGAGAAAACAAACATCTTCATGAGCACATCCTCATGATATACATCCAGCTGAATCGTGCATTGATGAAATCTAATGAGATGATCCGAAGGATTATCTTCTTTCTTTTCTGCAAATTTTGGGAGGTGATCTCCCCAAACATCTATAGAAGGAACTGGATGTGGGAAACCAGGAACTGTTGAGAAGTCAAGAGGTGTGAACCTCCGAGCCAAAAGAGCTGCAAACACTTTTGACATTTGATTACTGTGGAGTCGCCACTCAATTTGTCCTTCATGGAGTCGCCAGATAGATAATTACAACCAAATGATGTCCAATCTTTGTCTATCATCAAAGCTGGATCCTATCATCTCCCAAGGAAGCTGAGCTTCGATCTCCTCTCCTCAACAACAGCGCCAATTTGTTATCACTCCAGGAAACTCTCCTAGGCTGTAAGTCGGAGATGCCTGGTAACTAACTCTTTTTGGGAAATATTTTCTTAATAATTGATGTGGTTTTTGGATCAAGATGAATATCTAGGGACTGGACTGTGTGTTCAAGGCTGTCTAGAAATATAAAACCTCACAAGGCCTTCTAGTAATGCAGTCAGACAAGGTTTGATTAAATGAAAGAGAAAATAGCTATTGAACCAGATTATACTCATATAAAACAAGCACAATGGGTTTAATAACTAAGGAAATAACTTATGATTATCAACTTAATCAATCAATTAGTGAGATGACAGTCACATGCATATTGAATGAGCATCAATAAAGAACCTTCACTCATAAGGTATTAGAGAACAGAAAATAAAAATCCGACAACACAACTGAAGGAAGCTTGCAATTTTTCATATAATAAGAATAGGTCTCTCTTACAGTAGCAGCATGTAGAACCCAAAATAGAACCCCTTGTCTCTTAGCATGAAGAGGCATTTATTGCCTATTACAATCAGTTTTCAGATCCTAAAACCATGGATCTGATATTCTAAAAATAGAAAGTCAAAACTGATTCACAAAAGATAAGGAAAGATCCTCAAGATGAGGTCAACCTCTATCTTTTGGTCTTCAAACATTGGTTGAAAGTTGATGAAGTGTAGCCTAGCCTTCCAAGGCTCTTTGATCTATTCCTTTGAAAGTGGAATTCGAATTTGATGATGTGTGCCAAAAATCTCTATCATTTTGCCCTTAAAAATCACCAAATCTAGTAAAAAAACTCCCTTTTGACTTTCATCTCCAAGAATGGCCTTTAGATTTTGATTTGATAATTCATAACCAGATTATTGAAGAAGAATTCAAACCATTTAAACCCAAAAATTCCTGATCTGGGAAAAAATTTGGCTATTCTGGCCACGACAGGCTTTCAACAGCTAACTCACCCGAAAATCTTCTCCTTAGCTGCTGAAAGGCGCAGCTTTCCACAGCTAACTAGTTAAAATTCTGCCTTCTGCGCTGGTGAAAGCGCACATTTTTTCAAAATAAAATTTCTCGGTCATGGAGAGTCTTTTTTTCATGTTTAAATAGTCGATCAACATCTACAAATCCTGAAATTTCCAATGGCGCTTTCAGATCTACATTTGGAGCCTGGGAAGCTGTCAAAATTGTCACTACAAGATTAGGCATCACTCTTTCAAAAATGCTGGTGCGTTTTTGGTCGCTAACACCAAGATAGCTCCAAGTGCTATGGATGATGCATCTACATGCATGTGGAATGTCTTATCCCAGTCTGGAGATACTAATATTGGCGCTGTAACCATATTTTCCTTCAGGGTATCTAGACCATGTTGACACTCATCGTTCCACTGGAACTTTGTGTCCTTTCTTATCAAATTTTCCATTGGTGGAGTAATCTGTGCATATCCTTCGATAAATTTCTTGTAGTATCCCGTATGTCCCAACGCCACTCTTAGCTGACAGACTGGTTTTGGTGGTTGTAAGTTAACAATTACTGCAATATTTGTGGGATCGACTAATAAACCTTGTTTACATACTATATGGCTCGATAGTATCCCAAACAGTGTTCCAAATATGCATTTATTTATGTTCAGTGATATATGGAACTGCCTACATCTTTCTAACATCAAGCATAAAACTTATACATGGTCTTTCAACAAACTATAGACTGCCCAATCATCCAGGTATACTTCTAGGAACTAATGGATGAATTACTTAAACACAATAATGACTACTCTGGAAAAAAATGCTGGTGCATTCTTCAGTCCAAATGGCATGATTGTGTATTGGTAGGATGCCCATTCTATCACGAATGTGGTCTTGTATTTGTCTTCTTGTGCTATCTTGATCTGATAGTAGCTTGAGAATCCATCAGTGAATGAGTAAGCTTCATGTCCACCTATGTTTTCTAACACTTTGTCCATGAACAATGTAGGGAATGGGTCATGTAGGGATGCATTGTTCAACTTCCTCAAGTCGACACATATCCTGATCCCTCCTTGTTTCTTGTCTTGAACTATCATCGAGCTTATCCATTCTTATTCTTCAACCGGTTCTATGATTCCTTCTTCGAGCATCCTATCGATCTCAACTTTGACTTTATTCTTATATATTGGGTTTAATCTATATGGTCATTGTCTGATCGATATTGCTTCAGGTCTGAGTGGTATCTTCATTTCTCCTAGCTCTTCAGCAATACCCTTCATCTCAGTAAATGTTGTAGGAAATATGTCACTGTACTCGCGCATCAACTCTGTTATGCTTTCTACTATTTGCTCATCCTAGTAGTCTCCATTGTTGGCCATATTGGGATTCTCGACTGTCCCAATGTTGACTTTATTTACTTTGATCGGCACATAAATGACTTCTGATTCTATGGGTGGACCTTCCACATATATTTATCCTTCTGTTTCTTCAATCTAAATATCGTGGGGATCGTCTTCATCTAGTGCTTCTTCTTTTACATGGTAACATGACAACAATTCCTTAACTTTCTGTTTGTTTCGCTGTTTCTCTTTTGTGATCAGTTCAAATTATGGTTCTTTGATGAATATCACTCCTCTTATTTGCTTAAGAGTGACATATATGTTGGGGTTCTCATGCTCGAATGAGAAAGTGACTGTAAAATTTTGTCTCAGTGTCATCCAGGTCATAGTTCCCTTGTGCAATTCCTGGTCTGTGTACTAGTTCGCTGGTGTGCCCTCTAGGGTGTGTATAAAAAGATGATTCCATTCCTCTAGGGGTGTCATTTTCCACAGCGTTCTACACTTCTCCAAGTGTTTCATTGGTGCCCCTTGTCCATCATACCTTTGTTGCTTGTTGTTATTTTGTTTTGTGCCGAACCTTATGCACAGTAACCACTTACATTGGTACCAATATGTGATTGTCTCTTTGTGTGCGCCCCACCATCTTGCAGGTGTGGCCTTGAGTGCTAGATCAAGTGCTAACAATCTCTAATTTTCCAACACTACATCTTCATACTGTGTCAATAATATTTCCAAATTGTTTATTCCGTGGAAACTGGGTGGTTCCCTTATTTCTGTGCCAACCCATTTTAATGCGCGATCTATTCATGCACATATTATCATGGATACTTCGTGTAGCCTCTATTGCCAGTTCTCTAAACCGGTGTCTGAATCTGTTTCACATGAAGTAATGCTCCACCAACTGAGTATCTTGTCTACAGTTGGGTTTACATAATCCTCATCACGCGGAGTTGTTCTATACAACTGGCTGATTTCCTCCAAGTCTAGTAAACTAGGTTCTACAAACCTCTCCCCTTCTGATGGGTCTAAGGGCACGATAACCCTGTATTCACCTGACTCAAATGTCATTTTCTGGGTCTTCAAGTTGATTATGGCCTGGTTTTCAAATTCCCAATCCAAACCAAGCAATGTTGGGTATGGTGTTGTGCCATCCACAATTTCAATGACTTCAAAATCTACTTTAGTGTGCACTCCAGCTAGGTCGACTGTCACTCCTTTCAGTCTTCCAATTGGTAGAACTCTGTGTTGGTTTTCCAGTTTCAATTGAATAGGTGAATATCCTAATGTGGGCTCTCCCATGCATTTCCATGTCTTCTTTGGTAATACATTAACTTCACATCCTAGATCTAGTATAATGTCTCCCATGTTGAAATCTCCGATGTTGGAATTTAGTCTGAAATCCCTACTAGTTCTTCTCCTTGTATGTAGGTGATTGACAAGTTTTGGTTCTAGTTTTTCTTTCGTCTCGATGCTACATTTTTCTAGTATGTTTTGCAATATTTTCACAGATGATGGATCATTTAATACTTTTACACATGATTGCAAAAATCCTTTGATTGTACTTACTTGTCCCATGGGTTGCATCTCGTTGGTATGATCCAATAATGGAGGCATCTTGTACTCCAGTGCTTCCTTTTTTTGCTGCGCAGTTGAAGTTGACGCCATGTCTTCCTTCTAAAATTATTGTTTGGCTTCCTTAAATATCTCCTTCTCCTTTTGTGCGTCGAACTGATTCCTTGGTTCGATGTTCTTTTTTACCCATTGGTTTTAAGTTGGCTCTTATTTGACTGCGTCATCTCTTGTTTTAGATCCTCTGCGAGTAACTATATTGATGTTCCGTCCTTCATCCCTTACCTCAGCGAAAATCCACTAAACATTCTGGTTCCTCTTTTCCTGGATATTTACTAGTAGTGTCAGACATTCCTCTGTATCATGGTACGATGCACGACAGTACATACAATTTGTTAGTGGAAGTGGACATTCCCTTGTGTAATGTCCTGGTTGTTGACAATTGTGACATACCACTGGTCCTCTACCTCGTCTGAAACCTCCTCTTGCTCATCCTCCACCTCTGTAGCCTGCTCGATCTCCTCTTAGCACGTTATACTGAGGTGCTTGATTATACTACGCGGTATTGTACTGAGGCTGTGTTGTGTTGTACTGCGGTTGCGCGTTATTGTATGGTTGCTGCACAATATTATACTGTTGTTGCGCAGTGTTATATGGAGCTAGAACTTGACTAAATAGTTGTACGGCTTTCCCAATCATGATTTATGCCTGCACTCTATATGCGTATGATGTCCTTTCTCGCATCAACTCCATAGTTCTACAATATTTGTCATCATGGCTCACTGACTTTCAAAAGGTACAATATGAGCTCTTCAGGACTGTTTGGTATTTCTACATCATTGTGCAGTGATAAGGGTTGTGACCCGTTTTCTTGCAGATTTCACATCATAGTCCTCTTGTTGGTAATGGATTTGGTAGTCCTACTGCCATATATTGTGTGAATGTTGGACATTTGTTCTTGTGGTGTCCTTTCGTCCTGCATTTAGTACACCAAATGACTTCTCATTTGTCCTTGTTCTTATTCTGGTTTAGTTGAAACGTTAGATTATTTAAGTCCTAGTTCAGTTCTTCGATAGCTGGGTCTGTCTATTGGTACTAGTTTTCTTCCAATTGTAAGGCTTCCTGCAGAGCCTCTTCTTGTGTCTGGAAATTCTATTCTCGCAATGGATATTTTAAGTGTGGGAGGAGTGAGTTGAAAAACAGGTGTTGATGTTGCATCTTGGTCATGAGATATTTTAACTTTTCCTTTTGTTGCTTGAATCTATGATAAATGTCCCATACAGACTCTCATGGTTTCTATATTATTTCGATCATCTCATTCATGTAATGATCCTCTGATCTCGGCTTCTCGAACTCATTTATCAATAACATCTTAATGTTTGCCAGTGTCCTTGTCATCCTGGTGCACTGTTTGCGTCTAAAATCATGTACCAGTCTAGTGCGCGGTCTCTTAGCGTAATGGCTAGTTGCACAAGTTTGGTATATTTATCAGTGATCTATTTGGCTTCCTAGATCTTTGCACAAATGAACAAATGTTTCTCAGGGTCTTCTTCTACTTCTCCTCAAAATTCTGGTAATCTGATGGTGGGATCGTGTCCTGCCATTTTGAATGTTGAGCTACCACCTCCGCAAAGTGTAGATACTTGACTAGTGCTACCTAAAATGGCTCCTCTAGTTGTTGTTCCTTGTGTAGATGTACTTCCTATTGTCTGACTGCTTCTGAACTTCGATTGTCTAAATGGTGGTGTTCTCTTTGGTGTATTAGTCACACATGGGTTTATGGGTTCTACACTGACATTAATATGGATATGATTGTTACCTTCTCTTCCCACTCTTGGACTTCTTTTCTTCCTCTCATATGTTTCACACAGGATTTCCTCATCACTCGCCAAGCCTTCCCTCGAGACTATGACTCTCTTCTTGGTATTCACCTTGTATTGGTAGGGTACTCCGCTACGCGTCCTTCTAGCTATCACCATGATCTTCTTGATCTGGTCGTCATCTTTCATGATTGGTTCTAAGGGTTCCTCCTTCTTGCCCTTATCCTTTCATCCTTCCATTTCTCCTCTCTTTGTCAGTGCTTCCCCCCTTCCCCCATTCATGCAGGGAAGTTTAGTTGTTTGACTCCATTGTCATTACACCTTTATTATATAGAAATATCTTAATCAAAGTATACGGTGATCGAGTGTACCTTCCTCGAGGTTCTTGTAGAAACTCTTTCTCTATTGCGTTTTACAACTTCATTGTGTCGAATTGAAACTCTGTTATAAAGCCAGCCACAAAATTGTCAAGCCAAAATTCTACTGCGTGGGTGAATTTGTTATTCACCTGCTGTAACTGCTCAATCTGTACTGGGGTCCAATATAACTGTTGAATCTGATTTGTTGCGTGGTTATCCTTCAACCAAGTTAGTATCCACTCCTACAATAAGTGTGGAAAATTGCAGAAAAATACTTCATGCAAATCCGTAAACACATATTTCTCAAGGTACTTGTGGGGTGTTACTCTAGGGTTTATATTGTCTCTCTGTGAAGAATCTATCTCTTTGGTTCTCAACCAACTTTCGATATCTAATTTTGTAGGATTCCACAGTCTCAACATCCCCTTTTAATGGCTCATTGCTCTCTTCCCTAATATTTTATTGATTTTCCTCCGACAGGTCTTCAACTTATTTCATCTACTCAACCCTCTCTTGTTCCTACCAATGACAACATAACCATTTTTTGGTTGGTATTCTTCTATATTGTCTGAGTTTACTGACCTAGGGTTCATGTCTGTCGGGTTTCCAACAAAGCCTCTAAAACTATCAATCTTCCTGGTAAACCAGAAGGCAACACATCACACAGAATGCGCTACGCAGTCTCACCCGATATAGCTTTAATGGGTGGCTGTAAGACTCAGGTGTTTACAACCTAGGATTGAGTGTGATATATGAGAGCTAAATATTGAACCATTATTAGAACTGTAAATGTAATATACTGTCATTTGCGAATATGCAGGAAATATAAAAACTCATTACTTAAGCATAGCCATAACTACTGGAAAGATGATAAATATAAGCATGCATTCATCACACAACACAGATGTTACCATGGTTCACCCCCTCCTGGGCTACTCCCACAAATATTTGGCTCTTGGCTCTTTTATTATGGTATTTCCGCATCTATAGCTCTGCACTCTTTACAATCCTCCACAGTCGGGTAAGATCTATGTGAGGCGGTTTAAAACCCCAATATTGAATAAGTGGCTTTCTTGGCCTTTGCCCCCCTATCTCAACCATTCTGGGTTCTGTAGAAGTTGGCTGTCCCTGAGGAATATTTATGAAGAATGGTGTCTTAGTCCTGTTCTTCCTCTGATCCATCTTGAATTTCTTCTTGTCTTCCCAAGATTTTTGGAAATTTGGCCTTTCTTTTTGTGGATCATATAGGAATTTAGCTCACCTTATGATCTCCTCCAATGTTTTGGGATCATCATATTATATTTTGTCATTGATGAATGATGGAAATCCACTCAAATACCTTTGAATCTTAACTATCTCATCCTCGATGAAAGAAACATACTTCAACAGTTCTAAAAGCCTTCTTTCATATTCATCTATGGTCATACTCCCAAGTTTGAGTTCAAAGAAATATTTCATTTTCTTTTCATAGTATCTCGTAGTCAAATATTTATTTTCAAAATATTTCTTGAATTCCTTCCAAGTAAATTTTTTCTCTTTAATGTGTTGCCCTTGCACAAGCTAATCCCACCAAATGGATTCCTTTCCCTTGAGTTTATAGATGGGAATTATTCCTTCTGCACGAGAGTAATAATTATGCAATTGAAAATAATTTCTCATGCCCGACAACCATGTCTCTGCATATTCATCCTTGTTTTTCTCACCATCAAATGTAGGAGGTTTGATTTTGTTCAATTCTTCTCATAGCTCATCCATCCCATACCTATTATGATTCCCGACATGGGATGGAATTGAGCTACTGTTTTCTCTCTTATTGGAATTCCTTGGGGAGTGATGGTGATGTCTGCTAACACTTCTTGTTCTTCTTTTCTCATCAGTAGAACTGTGGCTTCCTGATTTTCTTGAGTCACTCTCCTTATCCAATTTATTTTCTATTCTATTCAAGCTATGCATTAACTTCATGTTGAAGTCCTCATGCTTCTCCTTGGCTCTAATAATCCTTTCATTATTAGCTTTATTTCTTTGGACACCCTTCTGCAAATTTTTAATGGTTTTGGAATTCATGTTTTAATGGTTTTGGAATTCATGTTTTCATCCCTTCCTTATCCATGTCCATTGGAGCTTGTTCCTTCAATTCCCATATGTACATCCATCCACATGATCTCATATTCCTAGTTGTATTTCCCGTGTGCATATTCCATTCCTCTACACTCTGTGCCAATCCTTATCTGATCTAGTTGTTGTTAACTCTACAAAATGTGGAGCCAACAGAACTTTGTCAGGCTAACTGTTTCAACAATTTCATGAAAATATGAACCATTCTGGTTCAATAATGCATCATAATTATTTCTTCTTATTTCCTGAAAATTGAATTCTTGGATCAATTTTCCAGGTGAATGATTATATTCTATTGTCCAATACTTTTCAAACACCTGCTTCCATGCTCAATTCTGAGTCTTGAGTAGAAAGTTATGGTTATTTGAAAATTGTCCATTAATTTTTTCTGTCCACTCTTCAACTTGGTGCAATTTTGCGCTATACTTTTGAATTTTTTCACCTAATCCATTAGATTTTTAGTAGTATCTCAATTGATTTTCTTCATATACATATTTTGGATAATCTGTCCAAGTGTCACCTCTTTTTGGGTTTTGGGATGCTAGTTACAACATGCTGAAGTTCTAGGCCAATTAGTGTTTTTAGTCTGGAATTCTACAAGTACCTTCTTTTCCATATTAAACATTTTTAACATACCAATAATTTTAATTCATCTCTAGGACTATTTTCTATGGTTCAATATCTTTCCACAGACTACTCTTTTTCCTCAATCCGATTCTAGAGTAGAAAGTTATGGCCTTTCGAAGTTAGTTGAGTTTTAAAATTTACCCTCCACTATTTGTCTTGTAAGTTCCTCATAAAATATCCGTTTGATGAATGATTTACACCATTATAAAAATATCTATAGGATATTTCATTTGATGAACTCAAAAATGTTGTTTAGGGCCTCAAAAATGCACTGCAAAAAGATGACCTTCAAATAGTATAAAATGTTGCAAAAATTCATTGGTTTTCTGTTGTTGTACACCATCCAAAGGACTTTGCATGCACAAATTTGAACATGTACACCCATATTTAGCATGTGCAGCAAAACCATAAGGTAGCACATGCTGTGAGCACCTATAATCCATGTGGATCGCTTCTCTGTCGCACCAATAATTGGTGCACTCTACTTTTGTGTCGCGCGCCAATATCTAGTGCGCACAATTTTGGTTCATGCACTAATACTTGTTGTGTGCAATTTTTGTGTCATGCGATAATATTCCATGAGCATTTCACTCTACTCACTGCACCATGCCAAATTTTAGTATGCCCCCACCATGCACTAGTACTCCACGCGCACCATTAATTAAATTTTCGTGTGACAACATATACCCACATTGCATGTGCACTGACAAAATTCCTCTGCGCTCTGTCAATACTGCACACACCACACACACCATTATTATGTGTGCACACACCACACATTCTAGTATTACTCATGCACCACTCAATCCACACCACACAATTCTAAATTTAGTGCGCACACCCGCGCACCAATATTTTCCGTGCATTACCACTCTGCACCGCGCAACGCCAAATTTAAGTGCGCACACCCGCGTGCCAATATTTTCTGTGCATTACCACTCTATACCACACAATGAAAAATTTAAGTGTGCACACCTGCACACCAATATTTTCCACACATTTCCACTCTGCACCGCACAATGTCAAATTTAAGTGTGCACACCCGCGCACCAATATTTTCTGTGCATTACCACTCTGCACCGCACAACGCCAAATTTAAGTGCGC
>JASDQU010248006.1:6482-16530 GCA_032191745.1 Picea mariana
AATTCTTGCCCCCCCCCCCCAACCACGAGGGGGAAAAAATTTCAGAATTCAAGACCAAAATATCCCAAAATTCATGCAATTTTGCTACTTCAAATGCAAAGATGCCCCCAATCTAGTGTAAAGAAAGAAATAAAAACTAATTGTTTCAAAGATAGCTAAAACCAATAGAAAATCTCTATAAAACAAGGCAACCCAAACAAATTTTCTTTGAAAATGAACTATTCAGAAAAATAAGTATTCTTTCGCTAAACAATTCTAGAGAAAAAAAAATTCTTTATGACAGAAAGACACTCAAAGAAAGAGATCAAATCTTTAAAAAAAAACAAGCCAAAAAAAAGAAAAGATGGATAAAAGAATATTCAAAGACTGTCAAGAAGAATGCAAACAGATCATAATGAAACCCAAAAAATTCACTCCAAAACCAAATCCAAGATCCGGGTAAGGAAAAACCATCAAAAAATAAAAAATTTCACAATTGTAGCAGGCTGTCAGACTAACACAGTGTGGAAATCCTTGATCACCGCAGGCTAGACAACGAGTACAATGCAAAAGTTCCACACTTCATCAAACGGTAGGGTGCATTGATGCTATGTCATTGCACTATCCCTCAAAGCAAGGTGCCGAAATGAAATGAAAAATGGAAAACATAACAAGCATCAAGGTTTTTCCAGTGAAGTTTAACAGTCAAAGAATCAATTTGGATCCCCCAGTGACTCAAAAAACAAAACCTAGGCAATCAAAGCAAGAAAGAAAGACAAACTAGGAAAACAATTTGTTCCCCAATATGGTCGCCAATTTTGTTATCGGGCTAATTGTTAAGTGCAGACACAAATAAATCCCCCTCGCTTCACTACGAAACTAGAACAAAGCAATGAAGTACACTACTCTTTCCTTAGATTTCAATTATCAAATGAAAAATGGATCTAGAACACACCTTTTAAATATCGAAGAAACGACTTCGCCAATGCAATCCAAGCTTCATCGTGAGGCTTATGGAGAAATATATGCAAATAAACACAAGCTAGTGAAGACAAGAATAATATAGTCTATTCGATATGAAACTATGTACATGATCAAGGAATCATACAATATGGACAAATAACATTCATATAAAAAAGAAAAGTATATCTGTATTAAAGAATTTCGAAGAAATATACAACCATATGCCTTGATGTTGCCAGGTTCCTTCCAACAGATCCTTTCTCCCACACAACTATTTCTCCGAGGATTCTGAGACCATGTATATGATAGCTACTCACAATCTATCTTGACAAAGAAAAGTCCAAAGCCACTCTAATCAAGCCAAATTCTCAATCTACAAAACTCAAGCTCAAGCCAATCTAACTTTCTCCATGTGAGCTCCTCTCCTTTCATAAGATGAAGAGGATAAGGTGAGTAGGTTAGGATGATCCCACTAAATCATGAAAGTGAGTAAGATCCAAACCGTTCGGAGGCCACCTCACCATATAATCTTCTCCTTCTAGAAGCATCGAGAAGACAATTGTTTTTCCCATGTACACGAATTTCCACACGCTAGATATAGTGTAGCTTGTGGAAACTCCGCAATCTATATTTAGAGCAGGGTGCAGAAATTAGGCATCGTTGCACCCTGCGTATAGTGCATCCTGTGGAAATCTTCCTTCATAGGGTTTTTACAAAGGAAAATACAACTTCTTCTCTCAGGAAAAGTCCTTCTCCCTTCTTCTTCAGGAATTCAGGCCACTGACCCTTCTGAAGGCAATATATAGGTTTACATCATTAACGATCATAAGAGTGACAAAAACAATGTGTAACAATATTTTAGCATTTGTAGAGGCTATTTTGAAGGGTTAGTCCCACTTCTAGAATATGTTGTTGATATTTTACTCAATTATGTGGACAACATGATAAGGCTTACCTTATATAAATAAGGCTAGATCTTGAACTCATTTTTATCATCAATTTTCTCCTCACACTTGTGAGTGAGAGCTCTAAAATGTTTTCTATCTCTCTTTGGCTTCTTGGATCTAGAGCACAATTCTTGGAGGATGATTATTTGTGGAGTTTTCTCATTTCTTGAATGATATCTTGTTGCAACTAGGGTTTCTCTTATAATAACAACTTGGATAAGTAATTAATTTTATTTAAGTGTATAATTTTTCTCATGGTATAATTGTTAATTTCTATTTTGTTGCATGCTACTTTGTTCTAGTAAAACCCTATGAAGGAGACATAAGTCTTTCTCTCCATTAATAATTTTGTTTGTCCAAGTTTGGTGAAAGAATAAAGGGACCTTGTTTCTTGCTAATATTCAAAGGACTAAGGCCCAAGAGGTGTTTCACCTTATGGTTTTGATCTTAGTCATTTGATCCTTGACCTAGGTTATCTAGAAGAGGAAAAAAAGATATCTAGGGTCGAAGGGGATTTTCACCCTATGAATTGTTTTGTTGAAACTTTTAGTACTAAGGCCCTAAAGGATTTGTAACTTAGATTTTGAACCTAATTCTTCTTGATTATAGAAGTGTTTGTTCAAAGTGTTTCATGCTTGAGTCCATATCCCTAAAACGTCAATGAAACTAGTGCAGAACTCTCTCTGTGGTAAAAACATTCTCTCTCTCAAAGAGATTTCACTAACTCTACTAACTCTAACCCGAGAAAACAAATGATATTGATTTTTGTTTTTATAAATGTTTTCTACAAACACTAGGGTTTAATCTAATTGTTGCATACTTACTTGAAATATTGGCTAAAGATATTGATAATCATTGTCTAACAATTGGATGTTGTTGCATTTGTTGAAGGATAAATTCTTATACTCAATTGCTACACCTATGGGTAGTTTTTACTATTGCTATTAAAAAAACATTAATTGTTGTTATACATTGTCTTACTAATGTAATTTTCCAACACCAATTCGTTATATTGTATCTAGTGTCTAAGAGGTCATTAATGAGCTATATGATTTGGGAATTATCTACTTTAATATTTGGATTTTTTATTGTATCGTTCAAGTGAACTAATTACCCTTTTTTATTCCTTACCTTTCTTAGACCTAGACCTAACATCTTATTGACCGATATAGGGGGGTGTAGACCTATCTAGTGTTGCTACTTGATCCTTTGAGGTCACTAAGGATGCCTCCCTTGTGTTGGACCTTCTTCCATGACTGAAATGAGGGATTTTTCTACTTAGGGGATAGTGGTGGAAACTTCCAATTATTACACATATAAGTATCTCATGGAGGTTTTTCACAAACACAAATCCTGTGATAACAATGCTTCAAGGATTTCTTCAGCCAGGTTATTACATCAAGAGTTGGGTATCAACGAAACTCTACGATAGCGAATATCAATGTTTATGCATACCTTAATTATTCATGTGACTTAAAAAATAATACCTATTAAAATATTTTATTTAAGGTAGGCCATATTTTCTTCTAATTTCAACTCAAGGGCATGGGATTTGACTAGGACAATGATTATGAAGAAGACATGAGAACTCTTCACAGTATTGAGATGGACCTATATACAACTTTTGGTGGAGCAATAAAAGGAAAAAAACTAATTTTTCAATTGAAGAAACATCCACATTAAATTATTTGTATATTGTGGATCAAGAATTGAATGATCTTATCTTTGATGATTGTTTGTCTTACAAGGATCGTTGGAGCTCCTGCAATATTTAATCAACCATCAAGAATTGGTAATGTTGCTTCTAATTATAATATCATCACATATGGATCGAATAGGAATATTACAAACCACTCTAACATTACCTAGGTTACAAATTCGTCTAACATTATTGAAGACACCAATATAAGCCATGAATTGAAGGATCTAGTTAATAGTCCCTGGAAATTGGATATTGATCACCACAAGGAAGAAACCATATATATATATAGTTTTATATCATAAGTCCATTCCTATAAAAATTATTTTATGGGAATATTTTTTATAATAAAGTCCCTAACATAGTAGGTTTTGATAGGAAAAACTAGTCTTTTGAAAAAAAAAATGATGTTATAGAAACAATGTGATAATCATTTATCTAACACTTAAAGTAGCATCTATTTGTTTTTGTAGGTAATCCCTGAATTTCCTGTCATAAAAGATAGTTACAATCCATTAAAGTCTGTTAGAAATGAGTCTGTATTTTAGCCTTTATATATAGTGATTTGTTCCCTATACAATATGATTATCCTTATTCTCTTTATGAAATATTTCATGTGGTTTTTGGATCTTTTTGTAAGAATCAATAATCAATGTTGAGCTAAACATGAAGTATTTTTAGTGTCCATACCTGCAACATATGCCAATTTAAAGAAGCTAGCAATATTGTAAGTAGCTTTGTTACTTTCATCTAACTTTATGTTGCATGTAATGTCTTTGACTAATCTCTTTTTCACTCCAACTTCAAAGATTCCATGGAGATACTATAATGTATTTCTAGTTTAATCCTATAATGTAATGTGCTCGAATTCCAATAATTCCATGGAGATAATGTAACATAAATTGCTAGTTTAATTCTATAATGTAATGATAGACAATGAGGAAGTGTGTAGGCTGAGTCTGTGAGGAGTTGGCCATGATGGCGAGGTCGGTGGGTAACACTTTAAAATGATCAGATTATATATCTTTAAAATGATCATATTTAAAATGAATCTTATATGCCACATACCGAAACATATTACCTTTCATTGTTTCATTGAAAAAAGTTTTTATACTTTGAAAACATACTATTAAATGGAATTATGAGTTATTTTTCAAACTACAATATTTTTTTTTCAAGTTATAAAGTCCACGAAAAAATTCAAGGACTTTCCCTCATTCTAAAGATTGTACCCAGGGTAAACCCTAGATTCTTCTCCATTACAATGATATACTCTTTAAGAGATCAATGGCATCGACGGTAAACCCTAGATTCTTTAGCACAAGGCTGATCAATAATAAGGATTTGAAGCCACTACAATGAGATAATCTTGTAAGAGCTCAAAATGTAACTTATGATAATTGAACCTGGGTGGGGAAGATAACAATTATTCCTCCCAACCCCCAAGCTAAACCTAATTGGAAAACTACAATAGTCTTCTTACCCTACTGCACTTGGACATTCCTAACATTCCATCATTCCATTGACATAACATAAGAAAGAGTGGAAACCAGGAGCTCAGATGTTCGTGAATGGTTACGAGACATTGAGACATTGATCTTGGATTAATTATTTTGAATTCCTACATTTATTACTGGTTATGTAACATTTTGCGGTTTATGGTATGTGATGTCATATTGTGACATTGATAAAGGTTTTTTCTATATTGTGACATTGATAAATGTTTTTTCTATATTTTGAGATTCTATTAATACATTGATGTCTATGTCAGATTAAAGTGTCCACGAAATTTCATGGGACATTATGATGTTTGTTAATTTTTTATTCTGTTGTGGTATTAATGAAATGTGATGTGAGATTGTGATATTTAAAAATTTTTATTTTTATTTTTATTTTTATTTTAGTTCATATTGTGATGTTCATTAGTTTTATGTCATATTGTATCAATATTCAAATATGATGTCACATTTTTACATTGAAATATATTTTTAGTATATAATTTACAGAATTTTAAATACTTTTTAATTTTTTTATGCTATATGTATATGGAAAGATTAATATAATTTTTCTTAAAACATATAAAGATGTTATAGCTTCAATTTATATGTTTGTAATAAAACTATATAGAAAATACTATGATATTGTATAAAACATTCCATTTATTGAAGAAACAATTGAAACAAAAAAATATTGAAATAACATTTTGTAACATCCCACTCTTGCGTGCATTGAGCGAACTTATTATTTGAGGACACTTGCTTGCAAGTGATCTAGATTATTATACCATTGACCGTTGATTATTATTATGAGGCATTATGGATGTGATTATATGTTATTTTGTTGTATTGACTTAGACAGGTGATTTTGACTCGGTTCTCCTAAGTGTGCAGGATTTGGACCTCGAGAATGCTGATGCATCGATTAAACCCTTAGACTCTGGATTGAGTCAGGAAGTGGACTACCAGGGTTTGATTGTTGTATATTTATGACATATGTGCATCTGATTGGATTTTATTATTATGAATTTTATTCTTACATGATTCGTTGATGATGCAGGATGACGATAGCTTGCCAACCAGACTCACATGTGGAGTAGAGGGTTCAAGTACAATTACCAGAGACGTTGAGGGAGAGGTGCAGACAAGAACCCTGCCACAACCTACTAGCACTCCCGCCACGACGCAAGCTGTAGGTTAATGACTATCTAGTTTGAGAAGACCCACGATGCCGTGAGGGAAGACTGCGACATTCGCTCATGATGATTCTAAGGGGTGTGCAATAAGGCATGGCCCTTAGTTTCCCATAGGATCACCTGGCGGATTATTAAATCCAGGGGTTTTTGATGTCTACTAAGTCAGTTAAGGTGCAAGTGGCACCCTTGGAGCACATAGTGCATCTTGAAGGGCATGTCCTGCAAGAAAAATGAAAAGAGGCGAGTGGAACCCTTGGAGCACGTAGTGTGTCCTGAAGGGCACGTTGCACAGAAAAATGGAAAGAGGTGAGTGGCACCCTTGGAGCACATAATGCATACTGAAGGGCACATTGTGCAAGAAAAATGGAAAGAGGGGAGTGGCACCCTTGGAGCACATAGTGCGTCTTGAAGGGCACGCCGTGCAAGAGAAACAAAATGATGTGAGTGGAACCCTTGGAGCACCTAGTGCATCATGAAGGGCATGTCGTGTTGTTAACTAATAAGTTATTAAACCTAGATGGCCTTAGAAAAAATAATGTGATAAGAAATATTTAAAAACTTTTTCCCTAATAAAATGTCACCCATCCTCGAAAATTAAAATCTAGGTCTAAAGTAATACTTCTGGTAAAAAAACGAAAATAATAATAATCATCATTAAACATGTGACGAAAAGGGGGTAAGAAACTTGACTAAATTATTGAAATCAAATTATTGAGGGATTTAAAATTTTAAAAAGGGAAATGATTGTTTTTTTATTCATGCTAATTAAAATTTATTAATTAAAAAGAAAAAGAGGAAAAAGATAATTTTCTACACTTACTAATTTGAGTTTAGATAAAAAGGGGAAGAGGGAAATTGAAAAGAATTAGGAAACTAGGGGAAAAAGGGGGAAACATAAAGAAAAAGGGAAACATAAGGAAAAAGCAAAAAGACCAACTTAGCAAGGAATCTTGCCTTTAAGAACTTTCTAAATTGAACTCAACTAGTAAATTAGTAAGGGGGAAAGCCATTAAATTGTGTAAGGCAATACGGGGACACCTAGTAGTGATTCTAGGAATGATTTTAGGTGGGTAAGGGAAATAGGAGTAATTAATTAATTAATGAAATTAATTTATGGTGCAATGAAGGGGATGGGTGACACATGTACGGGGAGGATTTTTATGAATTAAATTATTGAACAATAAATTAAATGGGAATTTGGGAAAGTAAATGACTTAGAAACTCTATATAAAGGAGGGAGGAGGAGGATGATGGAGCTTAGCTGTGATACGTAACGTTACGCTGTGGAATTTTATACTTGACTAACTTAGCTTGTGGGAGTTGGGATACCCAGCTCGACGAGGAGTGGTAGCTTGGCCTTGCGAGGCGAGTTAGGAGCTAGTTGTTCTCTGGTTTAGTATGCATGGCCCCTTTGCAGCTCGGGGGGGATAAGGGGGAATAAGAGTGCCCCTAGCATTGGCTAGGAGGTACCGGTGAAGTATCATCGGTCGACAAGCAACAATTGCAAGGAGCATGCAGGACAATGACTCAGAGCAGACGACTTGGGATATAATACGCTTACTTTTATTCTGCATGGTAGATTATTATTATACCTTACACTTCCATTTATGTACTTTTAATTGTGTAAAGGTGTTTACTTATCATTTTAATTGAGAACTTAAATTCCCATATCGTTAAGTTCGTTGCTTGACTTGATTCCCTTGGCATTCGATCCCTAAAGGTTGTGACTGTCCTATTGGTTTTAATTGATTGTTGAAGAGTTTATGCATGGTCTGTGTCCTCATCCCTAGTTCATCAGTCCACGCCTGAGCAATTGGCCAGGAGCCGAATCGACGGTCATCACTTTGGTGCATAGAAACCTATAGATTCTAATGCCCTGCTTTTCTATGCGTGGATGATGAGCAAAGGATGTGTTTGCCCCACTTTTTACCCCTTCTTATCTCTGTGTTGATCCCACCTTTCCTCAGTCTCTGCTTGATATATCAGCTCTGTGTCTTAATCGTTCTTGACATTTGAAAACTATGTTTGGTATTCTCTGCATTTCAACACCCTCAACCATGGAAATTTAACTCTGCGATTTTATATATTGCTGGATGAATTTAACTCTGCATTTTTATATATTGTAGGATGAATTTAACTCTGCATTTTTATATATTGCTAGATGAATTTAACTCTGCTTTTTATATATTGCTAGATGAATTTAATTCTTCATTTTTATGTCTTTCCAACAAATTTACTTTGTGGTTTTTATACATCTGGTATGCCCTTTTTTTTTCTCTGTGACTTTGCCTCTGTACATTAATATTTTGATGAATTTAGCTTACGTATTTTCCCACTTGAATGACAGTCTATAAATTATTCTAGACTGCGTTTTTTTTGGAGGTGTTTGGCTTGAGATATTACCTTGGATACTCTACAATCTTCATTTTTGACTGCTAACATTACCCCGTTGAGTGCATTTTCGAGGCGTTTTGTTTTCACTATTGGGACTGGGATTTTTATTAACAACTCAACTTTAGAACCACGATTTCATTACCCTATTGACTGCATTATAACTTGACAATGATTGGGACAATGAATTTGTAATACGTTTTTGCATATAATTTACAGGTGTATATTCTCTATCTGCGTTCATAATTCTATGTAGATTTTCGATGTAGATACATTGTTTGTCTGTGATAATATTTAGTAGATAATGGTCTGTCTTCATTAATATTTAGATGTATATAGGATACCTTTTTATTTCCTATGATCATGAAATGTTACCAGAACATTAATCATTCATTTTTTATTTAGTTTCAAGAATGTTGAATAATAATTACTATGGAGTAAGAATCACATATGGCTATTCCTGGTAGCGAGTGCATTAATTGAGACAATGATATACTACCTTGAGGGAAAATTTAAATCTGCGTTTTTGATTGCCAGATTTTTGCCTAGCGAATTTTGACTGTGTGTTGTGGATGGAAGGAATGCATTAATGTTTTGGAACGGTTATGCCTGTGTTTTACCTTTTATTATCTGCATTCCTTCTTATGTATCCCAACCCCTTTGGCTTCCACCATCATGTGTTGGGTAGTGGACAATTTTATGCAATCAACAAAATTTATTTTATTGAGAGATGGCATATTGTAGTATTGGCTGCATTTTTACATTGCCTGGCAGCGAATGCTTTAAATTTGATAGCGTTTCCCTTAGTCAGCCTCATCATGAAATTCTTTTCACAGTTTTGATTTCGTTTTAATGGTATTGGCTCGTCTTCCATTTTAATGCTATATGACAACGATTCACCCTTTCCCTTCATGACACCTTTAATCTTCTGTTCACCCTGCGCGTACATGACCATGGATATTGGAATTTAAAGCCAGTTTTTAAATATGCAATTGAAAGCGTTTTTACTTTTAAATATTTATCTGACAACAAGATTTAAATGTGTAGCTGACAACGATTTTATTTTTAAATGTGTATCTGACAACAAGATTTAAATGTGTATTAGACAACGTTTTTATTTTCTTCATGTTTGGAAATTACGCAGCAACCTAATTTATGGTAGTTGAAAGCGATACTTATGGTAACTTGTTGTTTTCTTTTACCTTTAATGCTTTTTAGAATATGGCATAGTTATATTCAACTATTATTTATATTGCCTCAGCCATAATTTTTTTTTTATCAATCCCTAAGATATACGGATAATATATCCACGATGTCTTTTATATATTCACCATTATCTTGTTAGCTTTTTGGTTGTATATTAATATCGTTAATACA
>JASDQU010248009.1:0-10520 GCA_032191745.1 Picea mariana
GGAGTTCCAAAATCTTTCCAATGAGGAGGTGTGATCCAAGGGATCAAATTTTGCTCAAAATCCAAAGTGCTCAGAATCACGTCAAATTGAACAGGAGCATAGGCCTCATCATTAAAAACCCAACACAACTCATTTGGGTTCAAACAGACATCGAGAGTGAGAGATATCGCATTCTGTTCAAAACGACAAACAGGCAAAAAAAAGGGATGTTGACTGTACAGTCCATACGGACGCTGATGTGGCAGGTCGTACGCTAATGTTGTAGGCCATACGATACATGGTAGGCAATTGTGTGGATAGTTATCATATGACATGGCATGCTTGCAGTGAATGGGATGGCGACACATGGCCCAATCAATGGCTTCCACGTGTCCCCCATATATTGGTTTAAAATTTATTTGGAGTCCACCAGATTCGACCCCGTGACCTCCACCCGCATGCAAAGCTTTGGCAAAGACCACCAAGCAATGCACCACCATAGTGTTTCTTAACACTATATGGTGCATATTCTATTTGAATTCAAATGTTGTAAGTTTGGGCGGGGGGTCGGGCTGGGGCCTAGCCCTAGTCCGTGGTTATGTTATATTGTAATATGGCCATGGTTTAAAACTTTGCGCGCACATTCAAACTGAACACTGGTCGTATGTGCTATAATATGACCATGGGCATGCACATCTGTATTAACATAGCCCTTTTCAATATGAGCTCGGTCACATGTGTTGTGCATAGAACCACTGGCGTGACGACCGTTGTCCTGTGGTTTGGACTCGGCCCTTTTTTTTTATATGCGTGCAAGGTCATATGGTGGCTATATGCCCGTGGGCCTTAGGCGGTTAAGGGCCAGCATGTAACCGTTCGACAATTTGTACCGATTGTGCGGCTACGCCTGATGCTGAATTTTAACACATAAAAACACGTGGGGGCTAGGTTGAGCCAACAAGAGTACATTTTGGTGATCCAGAGACAACAAGTTTGGAGGGGAACTTCCAAGAAGCCTATCTTCTTCAATTTTTGAACAAACGAGGTGCCGAAAAATCCCAGCTAGGGGTTTTTGGATGTTTTGGAGCCATTGGAGCCATCTATTTGGAATTTTGAACATTGTAAAGCACATTTTTGAGCACTTTGAGCAAATAATACAAAAGATCCATTGGAAGCTGGACCAAGAGATGTAGCCCAAGAGAGGGGTGAACTCCTTTATCATTTGCTGTGTTATGTGTTTTCTGTTCACTGTTTACTTCTACTGTTTATATGCATCTTGAATGAGTAATTTTCATAAAATTTGTGTTGCAAATTGATCCATTTTCATTTTAACACATAAAATTTATCTTGCAAATATTTTCAAGAATACAAGTCTTCTTCATTTTTACATCAAGTAATGTACATGGCTCACCCAGGAATCACGAAGATGAGGGAATACCTTAAACCCTTATTCTTCTAGAATGAAATGAAGGTGAACATAGTCAACTACGTGGCAAGATGTATAGAATGTTAGTAGGTGAAGGCTGAAAATATACATCCGGCAGGTTTACCACAGCAACATGCTATTTCGGAATCAAAGTTGGAGGTCATTTCTATGGATTTCATCGTTGGATTTCCACTGACGACAAGAAGACATGACTCGATTTTTGTAGTAGTCGACACTCTAATGAAGAGTGCTTATTTTATTCTTGGGCATATGACGTATTAGGAACCTAAAATCGCTATAGTTTTCATGAGTGAGATTGTGAGGTTGAATGGAGTGCCTAAGATAATTATATCCGATCTAGGATCAATGTTTACAGAACGATTTTGGACTAGTTTCTGTAACAACCCTAGCTAAATGATTGCTTAAGATTTACCAAGTATAATTAATTAAATAATTAACTGTCCTAATGTGTATTATTTAAATAATGACGATTTATTAATAATATTAATTAATTAATTACTTATTGTTTAATATATGTTGATTAATTAATTAATTGATTGATTAACGCATTTAATGTTTAGGGTAAAAGAATTAAATACTTATTAACTTTTTATAAAACTTTATATAATACAGGGGATGGGGTATTGAATTGAGGGATAAGGTAGTAAATGGAGGGATAAGGTGGGTGACATTAAATGAAGGAGGAGGAGGTGAATAAGGAAGGATATGAGGGGGCAGAGGCCTTCAGGAGAGCATCATGAAATTTTGGGAGAGGAGCATTATTGCAGGAGAAGGACTCTATTTTCTCTTTGATAATTTTTTGGTTTTGTAGTTTGGGTGGATTGTTATAGGGGTGCACCAGGTTTCTGGGAGTTTTGGGCTCGGGGGCTAGGAATCCTCATGGAATCCTGGAGCTAGGGAGCTAGACATGCTCTGTTCCTAGCTGGCAGGGAGGAAGCTTCGGTTTTGGGCAGAGTCTTGGGCAGAGAAACAGGGAGGACAACCAGAGGTCCGGGATTTAACATCAGACAGAGGTATGTTTATTTATGTATTTTCATGAATATGTGGTGTTATGTGGTTGTTACGTAAGCTTATTTCCATGCTATTAATAAATCTAATTTATGTTGAATAATAAATGATTATAAGTTATGATTAAATTGTACATGATATAATTTGTTTTTATTCATTATTTTAGCTTGTGTTTTATAAGGCTCTATGGGGATAGAGACCTTACACATGGTATCAGAGCCCTAGTTTAAAAACTTGGACCAGGGCCTACCCACCTCCCCACCTACCCACCTACCCGCTTGTAAGAGGGAAATTTTAGAATTGAAAGTGTTCCAATCCTGAATTTAAAATAAAAACAAAAAACCAACAACCCCTAAAATAGTTATATTGAAACCCTGAATAAAATGTATAGGATAATTATATATTGAAAACCACAACCCTGGGAAAAAGGGACCTTGCAACCCATTAATTAGATGAAAATATGAGCTCCACGCTCCACCTCCACCTAACCAGCCAGCCAAGCACATAAATTTTTAACACAAATATAAATATAAATAACATACATATTGAAAATTTAAAGGAAGCCAAGGACCTACCCACCTACACAGAATTAACCCAGAAATGACCCACTAAATAAAACTACTTAAGAAATTGGAATCTTGATTAGGAGAGAGTGTAGCAACAAAATATATCTAGTTGTTTTTATTGCAGACCTACCTGCTAAAAAAAAAACACAATTTTCACCTACAAGAGAGATAAAGAAAAGAAATAAATATCAGTTTTTTTTAATACTGAGATGTATGTAACCAGAAAAGTAATAAATATAAGTTTAAAAAAAAATACTGAGATGTAAACTAGAGCAATATGATAAAAAATAAATAAATTAGAATACATTGATAAATAATAAATAATAGGGATACCTATAGATTCGACCAAAATTAGTGCAGAATGTATGTGTAGGGGAAATATATTCACTAATATTATAACTTCTTTAAAACAATTCTGGAAATGCAATTTCTTTTTCTCATTATTTTCTTTCTTTACAGTGCATTGGCCTCTCAAAATTATGCACTATTTATAACCAGATAAATCTATGATTAGAATCAAGATTATCTAACTCAATAAATTTTAGTAGAAAACATCTACTTCATTGTGTGTGGTAGGTGTTAGATACGAGCGATACAAATAGTCTGGTAGGTTGGGCATAATAGTTTTACCATTATCAAAACCCACTGTGCCATACATACTGAACAGTCACTGCTTAGCTTGAAAGTCTTAGCTCCAGCCCCATGCGACCTAGAACCACAACATGAAAGCCTACACATAAACCACACATCAGAGTTAAACAAAAAAAAATTATTAGGCAGGTCTAATCTCAAAGAATTGAAAAAAATTCCACGAGCTATTGAGCTGGGAACCTAACACAACAACACAATGTAGGCCATTTGATACCGAGTACTTGAGCACCATGCATCATACCAAACCACAAGAGATGAGCCCATTGGGGCATCTGAGTGACTGAGCACCATGCACCAGACCAAACCACAAGGGACGAGCCCACGCGGGCATATGCTTTTCTATTGGCCATTTTTTTTCCCAACGCGAAATCAATGCCCAAGACCTCCCACCAAGAAGAGTCTTCACATAGGATGGGCACCAACCACTAGCAAAAGTGATGGAGCGTTTGAGTTTTGAACTGGATACCTCTCCAACGGGCTGCACCATCACAAATATGGACTGAGAATCGAGAAAAGTTCGAAGGATTTGAACTTGGGACCTCCAATTGGAGGCTATGCATTGGAGCCAGGGTGTATGACCACCATATAATAGAAAAAGAAGCGGATATAACCTCTTCTACCACATATATGTTAATAAGAGGACTACACTACACTCAAAACAAATTTGTTTAAGATGTTGGATGAATATGATAATTATGGGATTTGAACCCATTCCCTTTAGGGCTAGAGGCTCAATCTGGGGCATTGAACCATTCAGCCAAACTATCAACAACAATGGAGAAAATCAAAACAGAGACCTCTCCCACAAGCATAGCGCCTTCACCAAGGCTGACTCCTTTCCACAATACCATTGCAAGCACCAAAATTTTTCGCATATCAATCACATACCAGCACACAAGTTACCCAAGCGTAAGCACCAAATTTTGAGACTACAATTCAAGACACAAACAAACACAATCCCAGTGTAAGCACCAAGGCCGACTCCTTTCCACACGCTACCATCCAAGCACCTGCAACAACAAACAAGTCAATCCAGAACAACCACAACAAACAGTCCATCACCCAAGTGAACAGTCACAAAAAATAGTCCAACACTGAAGGCGAGACCAAATGCCGAGTCGTAGCAGAAGAGGAGGCCGCAAGAGGCGACCACACTAGTACCTCTTTTGCGCTTGGGTTCTTTGTCGCCATGAGAGTTATGCATAGTGGGATGAGGAGAGGAAGGATGACCTTGTGGGGCTAGGGTTAGGAGTGTAGGGTTTTGGGGTGGTAAGAACTAGGGGGGGGCACGTGGGCCTCATGTGAGGACCCACTGCCTGATTTTAGTTTTTTATTTATTTTTTATTTTTATTCTTCTATTTTAATTATTTTACTTATTTTTTTTTTAATTTGGTTGTTTTAACTATATATTAGGTCTAAACATTAGATATATTTTAATGTGTATATATATATATATATATATATATATATATTGTTTTAAAAATTAGGTTAAACATGTTTTAAATTTATAAATTTATATTGGCTAATTTATGAAATTATGTTTTAATTATGGTGACTAATGTTTCAAGTTATTTTATATGTTTTAAATTAAAGGTTTAAATATATGTTATCAAGATTAAAGTTTAAACCTTAGTTTTAAAGATTTAAAACTAAGGTGATTAAGGTTTAAAAGCTATGTTTAAGGTTTAAAACTAAGGTGATTAATTTAATAAGAAAAATTCGAAGTATTGCGCCCGAGGCCCAATCTCCAAGTCCACGAGCTAAGAAACAAATCCCAACGCACAAGCACCAAGCTTCAATTCATAGCCTCAGGCTCACTACATCATACAACCACAAGTCTAGAAACAATACATAACCACAACGCACAAGTGCTAAGCTCCAATGCTAGAAAGCCACTCTACAATCCTCAAGACTCGCACCTGCAGCCACCAAGTCACACAATTCAACGCATATGTACAACGCACCAAGGAAAGCCCACAAGTCAAGCATAGAAGGATAGACCTAGACCCATTTCATCGACATTAGTTTGGAAGTCACCTTAATTAGTTGTAAATGCAAAGTATAAGGACTTAGAACAAGGTAAGCAGGAGGGGGTTTCATGTGCACTAGGCAGGTAAGTTAGAGAAATTGGCGAGTATGGTGCAAAGCTAGCATAGCTATTGGGCGAGGGAGTCAATAGTTTTCTTAGGTGAAGAAATCAAGCTTAGACACTTTATCCCTAACCTAGCCACCTCCCCTAAAGAGAGTAACATCTATTTACAGACAAGTAAAAAAAACTTATGCCTAACCCTGTTTTCTAGTTAAGTTGCACAAATGTGAAATGTCCTTGAACTCACCTTGAAAACTTTGGTTGATGCAGGTCAATTCATATAGGATGGTTAGGACTCGAGGGAATCGAGGTAGAGGGGCATTTTGGTAGGGACCACCAATGTCGCCACTACCATCACCTGAACTAGCTCTCATACTGCGCTCTTTGGAGGCCATAAATGAGACTTTAAAAGGGAGTCAACCAATAGGGATTGAAGTGAAAACCCCACCATTTGGAACGAGTAATCCAAAAGTGTCAAGGGATTTAGGGGGAGGGCTTCCACCTGAAGACATCACTAGAGAATTGCAGAAGATCAAACTTTTGGAGTTTGTCGGGGGTCGTGCCAGTGAACGTGTCGAGGCATGGTTGGAAGGCATGATGAGGTGTTTTTCCTTAAGAGACTATGTGTCCACCTCAAAGGAAAAGATAGAAATTTTTCATTTGAGAGACAGTGCCTTGAGATGGTGGGGAAACCTGGAAAGGCAACTGCATCTTACCCCGGACACCGTATCTTGGAAACTTTTCGAGGAGAGGTTCCAATGGAAATATCTGCCAGCTTACTATGAGGAACAGCAGGTAGGAGCGTTTCATGCTCTAGTACAGGGAAACAAGACCATAGAAGAATATGAGATTAGGTTTATGGAATTGGTCAAATATGTTTCATATATGGATAATGACCAACGAAAGGCAAAACACATTGTCTATGGGTTGAACCCTAAGATAAGGGCTATGGTGCAGATGTGGAAACCGTCTTCAATAGAAGAAGCTGTGGAAAATGCACATTATGCGAAGGAACACATGAACTTAACTGGAAGTACGAGATCGACCTTTACGCATTGTCCTGGATTCATAGGGAAGGCCCCTAGGACATTTTCCAGGGGAGGGGGCTCAAGGCCACCTCCATATGGTAACAGAGTCGCACCAAGGATAGTAGCTGCAGGGATTTCAATGGTAGCAAGTGCAACATCTCATTCATCACTAACGACGCAGGCAGGTCCACGACCATCTCAGGGAGTAGGTACTAGGAGCAGGGGTTCCCGGGGAAGGAACTCATTTCAGAGACAGTCATAGAACAGTGTGCAAGTTCAATCTCGTGTTACCTGTTGGGGATGTGGAGGACCCCATTACCAGCCTGACTTCCCAGAGTTACAATCAGGATTTGTGCATAGAGAAGGAAAGGCCCCGATGGGAAGAGAAAGTAGCAGCCACCAGATTTACGTAGTGGTTAATAATCGCCAGGCCAAACATCAATCCACAGTGGTGGAGTAATCAGGTACACTAAATCATATCAATGTAAAGATTTTATTTGATTCTGGTGCTACATATAGTTTCATTTCACCATCTACATTAGAAAATAGTGGTTTGGTAGCCTATGAGCATGATGACTTTGAACAAGTCGAGATGGCTTTGGGGGAAAAACAAGCAGTAGGACCTAGCATTGATGATTGTATAGTAGACTTGGGAGTGTGTACTACGAGGTTGAAGGTACACATCACTACCCTTGGGGTGTATGACTTAATCATTGGAATGGATTGGTTAGAAGATCATCGAGCTTTGGTAGATTGTTTCACAAAAAGGGTGCTTTGTGTCGACGATGAAGGAAGACCATTAGAGATCCAGGGTGTATGGAGAAAGGTGTCATTACGCTTTATCTCAACTATGAAGGTTAAGCGATGCTTGAGGCAAGGGTGTTGACTATATGTAGTGGAAGCAGTGAATGAAAGGAAGGGACCCTCATTGGATCAGTACCCGATATTGTCAGAATTTAAGGATGTTTTTCCAAATGAATTACCAGGCTTACCTCCTAAGAGGGAGATTGATTTTACCATTTAGCTAAAACCTGGTGCAAAAACAATTTCCAAGACTCTGTATCGGATGACAGTGCCAGAACTTTGTGAGTTGCAAATGTAGTTGAAAGTGTTACTAGACTTAGGGCTAATGAGGCCCAGTGTCTCACCTTGGAGTGTACCAGTAATTTTTGTAAATAAGAAGGATGGTTCTTACGATTGTGTATAGACTACAGGGACTTGAACCATGCTACAATGACAAATAGGTATCCAATGCCACAAATATATGAACTCTTTGATTAGATGAAAGGAGCAGGGGTATTCTCAAAGATTGATTTGTGATCAGGGTATCATCAGTTAAGGATTAAGGAAGGCGATATCCCAAAAACTACCTTTGGAACTCGGTTTGGGAATTACGAGTTTGTCATAGTACCTTTCGGATTGACCAATGCACCAACAATATTCATGAGCCTCATGAACGGCGTATTCCGGAAGTAATTAGACCGTTTTGTACAAGTCTTTCTAGATGACATCCTCATCTATTCCAAGAATGAAAGAGAACATGAGGAACACTTACGAGTGGTGTTGTCCTTTCTTATAGAGAACAAATTGTATGGGAAGTTGTCAAATTGTTCCTTCTTTCAGAAAGAGATCCACTATTAGGTCATATCATTTCTAGTGAAGGAATCTCTGTGGACCTAGAAAAGGTAAAGGCCATTATGGAGTGGCCAGTGCTGAAAAATGCCCATGAGGTGAGAAGCTTCATGGGGCTGGCAGGTTATTATCAGAGATTTGTGGAAGGGTTCTCTAAAATAGCGAAACCCATCACCACTTTGCAGTGCAAGGGGGTTTGGTATGAATGGACAGAAGAATGTGATAGTGCATTCATTGAGCTTAAGAGGTTACTAACTAGTGCATTAATTCTACGAGTGTCGGATATGGAAAAGGAATTCACAGTCTGCACGGATGCCTCGAAGCAAGGGTTGGGGGCCGTGATAATGCAGGATGGAGGAGTGATAGATTATGCATCAAGGAAGTTGAAGAAACACGAAGAGCTTTACGCTACTCTTGATTTAGAGTTGGCAGCTGTAATGATAGCTCTGAAACTTTGGAGGCACTATCTTGTGGGGTGAAACTTTGAGCTCAAAATGGACCATCAAAGTTTAAAACATCTCTTCACTCAAAGGGATTTGAATGCGAGGCAAAGGCGATGGAGTGAGTTTATGAGTGAGTCTGATTTTGGTATTTCATACATCAAGGGAAAGGAAAATGTGGTCATAGATGCCTTGAGTAGGAGACCACGTGTCTTCTCCTTGGTACCCTTAAAGGTCAATCTAAGGAAACGTGTGTTGACACAACTCCAGGGAGACAGTTGGTATTTAAAGGTTACTTCAAACCTCCAGAGTGGGAGGAAATTAAATCCAAAGTATGAAGGATATAGTCTATAAGTAGACGAACTATTGAGATGTCGGGGAAGGATGTACATCCATGAAAATGGGGATATTCAAAGCATCATACTGAAGGAATCCCATAGAGCACTTTATTGTGTGCATCCGGGTGTGAAGAAGATGTATGTAGACATGAGGAAGCTTTTCTTCTAGGTAGGAATGAAGCATGATGTAGTCCATTTCATTGCCAAGTGCCTAGAGTGTCAACAAGTGAAAGCTGACCACCATCACCCAACAGGCCTCCTACAACGACATGGTGTTCCTATGTCCAAGTGGGAAGTCATCTCTATGGATTTTGTTGTGGGGTTGTTGCTCACATCTCTTAGACATAATGCCATTCTTGTGATAGTGGATAAGTTAGCCAAGAGTGCTCATTTTATTCCGGTTAGAGACACTGACGATGTCACTGATGTGGCACGTGTGTTTGTAAGTGAGGTTATCCATTTTCATAGGATACCTAAGAAGATCATTTCAGATAGGGACTCTAGATTCACTTCTAGGTTTTGGACAAGTTTGCAGTCAACATTGGGGACTCAGTTGAACTTAAGCACAACTTATCATCCTGAAACAAATGGGAAAACCAAGAGGGTAAATCAAGTCATGGAAGACATGATTAGGATGTATGTAATGGATAATCAAACCCAGTGGGAGAAGTACATACCTTTGGTAGAGTTTTCCTATAATAACAATTTTCATAGCTCCATCTAAATGCCACCCTACGAAGCTCTGTATGGAAGGCCATGCATAACGCCGTTGATTTGGGATAGATTAGAAGACCGAGTAACAGTTGGGCCAGAATTGATTCAAGGGATGGAGGAACAGGTGATTCAAATTAGGCAGAGACTAAAGAAAGCATAGGATAGGTAGAAAATTTATGTGGATGCACACAGGACTGACCGAAGTTATGAAGTGGGAGACTAGGTTTTCATTCATATCAATCCTAACAAGAGTACCATATGGTTCAGGAAGGGGACAAAGTTGTCACCTCGATTTATAGAACCATTCAGGATCCAAGAGAAAATTGGACCCATTGCCTATCATCTCAAACTGCCACCCCACTTGCATAAACCTCATAATGTTTTTCATGTATCTGTTTTACGTCATTGTGTTGCTAATGAATCACATAAGCTAAATTGGAAAGAATTGTAGGTATTAGACGTGGGAACCCTCACGGTAGAACTGTTATGCATATTAGACCATAGAGTCCGACAGCTTAGGAACCCTCTGGTAGGCCAAGTTAAGGTCAAGTGGGACAAGTATAGTCCAAGATCTGCTACTTGGGAAGATGTCGAGACACTACGACGAGATTATCCCTCACTTTTTTTG
>JASDQU010248011.1:0-15677 GCA_032191745.1 Picea mariana
CATGGAATTGAATCAAAGATTTTCTATTAATTCAATGTCTGTACATGGGGGTTCTTCATAGACTTCTCTGCATGCTCTTCTCTTCAGAATGCTCTCAATGATAATGCTCAGACTAATGTTACAATGTACAAAGGAGGGTGTCTATATCTCGTTTCCCTCTCGAGCTCTAAAGCTATCAAATCTAAATTAAATTCCTATCTAACTTTACATTAATTCTATTAAATGCCTCATCTACCTAAGGACGAGAGCTATCCGCTCAAGGTCCATTACAATATACAAAGTGCACTTCATCAAATCAACACATTAATGTTTTGCGCAACAGTTTCAAGGTGAAATTCAAAAAGAAATTTGTGTTGGCTTGTCCAGCTATCTCCTACTTTCACGCTGGCTCGCTTGACTTGGGCGATGCTCCTGCATCAATAAATAAAGAAGAAATGATCGCATATATTATGAGAAAGACATTGAGAGAAAATATTCCAACATAGGTTTTTTTGAAAAGAAAAAGATATTATTTCAAAAGAAAATATATAAATTGAATAAAGTATTTACCCAACCAAAAAAGGCACATGGTACTCATAATTTAACCACTAAAATTGTGGAATGGGGAGGTCCACTTGCTTATCAAATGGTATATTCAATTAAGCTATATGGCATTGGTTTCCTTCAGAGTCATAAGATAGAAAAATGATACATATTCACAAAGCTAGTGAAACAAATAAAGTGAGGAATTACATAACCATGATGGTTAATTGATATGGGCAAGATGATGGAACAATGGGAAACTCAAAAGTCTATTGTAGAGTTATAGAAAAAATAGTCAAATTGAAAAGGAAAGGTTTAACCAAAGAAAATTTTGGGGTTAAATTTCACCCATGGGTTAATTTTCCAAGTCTTTTTCCAAAATAAATTTATCAATTTTTATTTTTTTTTCTAAATTATTCACTCAAATTTTGTAATACCTCAGCTTGATTCGCATATTGTAAATATATTGTATATGTGATACTTAGGTTGGTGATCTGGTATGTTTGGGTGAGAGTGTCTGTAAAGATGATCAAAAGCTACAGATCTTGTATTATAAAGTGTACCTATGCACTAATTAATAAAATAACACCACAGTTGCAGACAAGGAGACAAAAGGAGAATGGGGGGAAAGACTCCACGAGTGGGAAAGGGAGCTAAGGGATAGTTAAAGGGAGCTTAAGCCAAAGAGGCTAAGAAAATATAGTATAATAATTTCCTAGGTCTTTATATTATTATATTATATAATAATATAATATAAAAGGGACATATGCATATAAAAATGGTGAATTTGGTTT
The DNA here is from genome assembly GCA_032191745.1 of Picea mariana. Classification (NCBI taxonomy): domain Eukaryota; kingdom Viridiplantae; phylum Streptophyta; class Pinopsida; order Pinales; family Pinaceae; genus Picea; species Picea mariana. Next base: position 1,317 of record JASDQU010248011.1, read on the forward strand.
AATTTTCCATTCAATCACTACATTCTTACCATGTTGATTAGAGGAGAAGGTCTGGGGAAGATGGTGATCAGAGACTAGGGATCGCATCCTGTGGATCCTAGGTGGATCTTGGTGTGTGTACACTTCTACTTGGGTTGTCTTGGAGAAGGTTGTAGCCGTGGAGGGAGAAGTGTGGGATAAGTTCCCTAGTATGAGGCTTTGAGGGTACTTGGAGCCCTTTGAGGGAAACTGGAAGTCCTACAGTCACGGTGATTTGAGACTTCTTGATCAGTCTGTGCTAGATCCCTGGAAGGGTAGGGGTGCATCTTGAGGGACTACAGTGTGGAAGAAGGGAGCACACTATCTTGGGTTGTGCAGGCTAATAGAGAATAAGAAATCGTAAGTTGTAGTGTTGTTGTGGTTTGGTACCTTGACCTAGACTATGTTGATATTGATTGTGTAATGTGATTAGCTTATGAAAGCTTTGCCTGGATGGAGTAATCACTATGTATTTTACACTCTAAAAATTGTTTGAAAATTTTTTTGAACGAGATGTTGTTGATAGGAATGCCTTGGTTTTTGGTTACATGAAGAATGGGTGAGTCAACGAGGCGTTGTGAAACATAATTAATGTGGTATATGGGAAGAAGGGACTCGATGTTGCTGAGCTCCTCCAGGAAATGCTCAAGCCAGATTGGGTTTGTGATGCTTACAAACAATTGTAAGCTATGAGAAGGAAATTAGAGTCAACATCAAAGAGTTCCATCCATGAAGCACTTGAAATATGAGGGTATATGAGAACCAGGATCAAAGAGTTCGGGTTTTCTCGGTTTCCCGCCAGCGTAAAATACTTGTCTTGCTGCAATTACATGAGGCTGCGGTTGCAAGAAAAAAAACGGGACATAAAGATGATGACGTCCCAATCCCAAATTGCAATATTCACCCAGCTATATATATGGAGCGTGATTTCTGTTTGTGTTGTTATTTTTAAAACCGTTCCGCGGAAGCACATTAGGTTTCAAATTCATTCGTAACATAAACATTACTTGGAGCAGTGGAATTTACAGGACTAAACTATATCCAACTGTTTCGTCCAAGAATACAACCAATGGAAGTCGGTGGAAATGGAGTTATTCGTGAGGAAGTCCAGCCAAAGGCGACACGGGGTGTTCACCCATCTATTCCAGTCGATGAATTTGTTTGGATGTTGCAGGAATGTGGTGATACCAAATCCTTGGCAGAAGACAAGTCGGTGCACGCGCACACGTTTATCAATGGGCTGGAAGATGAAGTTGTTTAATGAGTAAACTTGTGACTATGTAAGCCAAATGCTGAAATCTGGAAAGTGTTTGAGGAAATTCGTGAATGAAATGTGATTCCATGGACCTCTACGATATCGGCTTACATTAGCCATGGACAGGGAGAAGAGGCTATGAATCTTTTTCAAGAGATGTCGATGGCAGGCATGAAGCCGAATGTCCAGACGTTTTCCAATGTTCTCCTGCGTACACCAACTTGGCAGCGCTGGAAAGATGCATTGATCACTCAATTGGATGGTGCTGGGGCAAAGAGTGAAACCTATTTACGAGAAAGGGTTGACAACGGCAGCAATGCGCTTCTTTCCCTTGCTTTTCCTCTGTCCCTCCTTGCTCAAGCCAGAGTACATGGGATTTTGAAAAGAAATAATTGTTTCCTAATGGAAAAGCAATCCTTCAATATTCTGAATCCTAAATCTGTTGGTTGAAATGGAGGCAACGTTATTCAACCGGTCGAATTTATTTATAGGTGATATATGCCGATATAAGCGCATGCTGGGGTTGGGAAGATCGATTCGCCAGCAACATGGATTGATTCATAGAGTTGAAGGGTTTTTCACAAGAGAAACGATTTTGAAAAGGATCAGCTATAGGAACCGTTACAAGAGTTTATGGAGTCCCTAGACATAATTTGAGATTGGTTTGAGTCAGATGTTTTCGCCATGGATATTTTTGCCGTAGTGTAGAGGATGCGAGCAATGTGTTTAACAAAATGTACCAACCAAACTACTGTACCTTCACATCCGCAAATAAAATCGCAGGGATATTTTTCTTCATACTTCGATGTCGATTTGACAGCAAAATGCCTTGCATGAGGAACAACAGTGTTGATGTTGGGCACAAAAAGATAGATATTGCATCAATTTGGGAAGGTGATGTCCAGCACAATGCTTCAAAGAAATTTGAGATTGAGGGTATAGAATTAACTGAACTATTTTCCTGGCAGCTTGGCATATCAAATCATAAAGTCAGTCTTGATCTTTCGATTGTTGAGAAGTTGAAGGAGACATATGCATGGACTACAGAGATAAAAAAGCATATAAAGAGAAAAATAAAACATTTCAGGAAGAAGAGCAGACGGACAGGGTATAACAATTGGCAAGGGATAATATATTATAGGAAAAGCTTTATTTCAACCATCCATATTGGAAATTGAAGAGTATAGTAATGATTGAGCAATTGATTCATTGTGCGTCATGTATGCCTTTTGAGAATCGTTTCATAAATTGAATACGAATTTTTCTAAAGGTATCATAAATCACAATTCATATAAAGGGAACAATGAGACATGGGAAAACCATCTTTGATAGCAAACGAGACACTGCAATATTGATGGTGGTTACTCAGCAGTAGAAGATATTGAGATATTGAACAGGTAAGAAAAAAAAGGTTAATGCTAGTGCACTTGGGTTTGAGTTGGAGCAAATGTCCAAAGACTATGATATTGATTTCACTTGGAGCAAATGTCCAAAGACTATGATATTGATTTCACTAGGCTCAACAATGAAGAATTTGTTTCTCTTTTAAAGCATTTTGCATTGCCAAAGTTCCAGAGTTATACAGACTTAGAGAGTTCTATCCAAGGTTACCTCAAGGAAATATCTGGTAGTATCAGGTGAGCAACTTCTTCTTCAATTTGGAAGCAACAGAAAGATGTTACCATGCATTGTAGAATTCATCTATGTTTCGGACAATACAATCCATGATTGGATAAAACCTTTTGTTTTTAAAAATATTACTAAAAGTAATACAAAACATTGTTTTCATGGGTTTCCTTATGAGCAATGGTATTTTAGAGCAAATGAAGAGTTTTGGTCAACCTATTATTGACAAAATTTTGATCACAGAGAAAAAATTCATTGAAAGACAACTTCCACTGGCTTTCCTCATGAGCGATGACATTTTAGACCAAGTAAAGATTTTTTATATTTCTGACATGAAGAATTTTCTTACTTCTGGTAGCCTTGATATTATTATTTTTCTTTTCTGRTATAGAATCTAATCTGTGAAAGAAGACMCTTCACCACAGTTGCAAGAATCATATCTACAATGGCAAAGAAAGTTTTCTAATTTTAACCTTGATGAGACCTTGAGCATTGTTGTCTTTGCCATTAACAAATGGAAAGACCTTTGTTCATCCACCTACAGAGATGCAAAAGGAGAATTTAGCCAAACTGTCCTATCAATGATTAGGAAGGATATGTTATCCCTGCTTAAGAAAAGTATTGAATCTGAAAAAGAGGTACGTTCAGCAGTGAGGTGAACCTGCAGAATTCATATTCATAGCTTTCATCTCTAGGAGAATGGAGGCAGGAACTCAAACTGATTTGGAATTTGGTTCTCAAATTCTGTTTCAGTGGGTATGTCAAACATTGTAATGTTTAAGTGTCAGCTTCATGAGTATACACGAAAAAAATGAGCCTACCACTTCCTAGTTATTGCTCTAAAAGGTCAGGAAAGATACATTTTCCAACTTTTACATGTACCGTTGAAGTCTCTGGGGTTCAATATACAAGGGGTGTTGCACACACTAAAAAAGAAATAGAAATTAAGGATGCTCGAACAACATTACTAGCACTTAAAGCACGGACTTATGATTCTGATAACGAGGCTGTTGTTCCAAATATTTCTTCCTTTGAAGCTACTATTTCAAATAATTTGACTTCTCAGCTTGAATTTTCTCCACTAAAAAGGCATAGAGAAGTGGAAATGTGGTCTGAAGAGCATGAGACTATTAAATCAAAACAAAAGACAAACAGTGGTAGTTCCACTTGTAAGGATAAAATGTCAAAAGAAAACAACTCTAGGAAAGTTGAAAACAGTCAGGCACTGTCAATTGTGGAGGACTTGTAATTGCTGGCCAAAATGGTGTTGTTGTTGTTGAAAATATCGAAAGAAGAACAAGAAGGTGAAAGCCAAGCAAGAAAAGAAGAGGAAGAAGTCCAAGCGCAGTGATGCCATGTTAAAATTTTAATTAAAATGTACCTAGGCAAGTGTTTCTTATCCCTAGGTGCCTAAGGGGTGAGAAAGTGCCTAATGTGGGCCCTAGTCATTTAATTTGTGAGATGCAAATTAAAAGGTGACTTTATGACTTTAGTGAGGGTGAGTGAAGAGACACCAAATCTCATCCACTCATCTAATCCAATCTCAACCATTGGATTAAGAAACTCCTCACCTACCTCATGAGGTCGATTAGGGTTGAGGGGTGCACCCATTGTTGGGTTGTTGGTTCATTGTTGAGAGAGCGAGAGAGAGAGCATTTTCGAACAACAAGAAAGAGGCCATTTCTGAGAGCTAGGGCATGCATCCCAAGGAAGCTATCTAGCACAAAAATCGAGGCAGCAAGTACAACATTGAATGCATGCCATACTGTACAAATAGAGCAAGCCATACAACAAGCAGAGCAAGCACATAAATCGAGACAAGGTACAGTCCGAGCAGAGAGGTCACACTGTACGGATTTTCGAATTCTGTACAGCAAGAAAAAGGCATAGAAACCGAGGCAGAAAGTACAGTTCGTACTGTACGGATTTCGTACAGCCCGTACGACTGTTATTCAGGCACATAAATCGAGGTGAAGGCATTGTGTTATTTTCTGAAAGTTTTGACACGTTTCCCAAGGCGATCGTACAACATTTATTGCATTGTTTTGGGCTGAGACTATTGGCACGTATTTCAAGGTGGTCGTACAACATTTTGGAGGAACAGAAAGCAAGGAGCAGACCTGTAATTAATTGCATAAATTTATGGAAAGATTTTTGAGGAGTTTCGCTCATTTTCCTATGTGAAGACTTGGCACGGTTATCGAGATAAGTTTGTCATTAAATTTCTGAAGATAAACATGATGTAATAGAATTTCTCTGAAGCTCCTAAATAATAAAAATCTCCCTCTCTCACTGGTTTTCCCCTTGTGTGTTTTTCCAAGGTCGACGTTAGACCGAAAATATGTGTCAATAATTTTTTGAGTTCTATGTGTTGCTGATATTTTATTTTTGCGTTATAAACAATGTTTAGAATCTTCATGTTTCAGTTTTGAAATTAATTTTCTGCTGAGTTTTATTTACTGATATAAAACTAGGTTTGGGCATTAAACATTGGCTGAAAAATCAGTGAGACTAAAACTGAGTTGGGGTCTGAAAATTTACATGGTATCAGAGCTGAGTTGAAAAGAATCAGAAATTTCAGTAGTCAAAAGTTGGGACAACAATTACTTCACAGGGCAGAATTTTAAATTTATTATTTTCAGTAGAAAAGGGTCAATGGCTACAGGTTTGAGAGTTGAGGACAGACTTGATGGGGCAACAAATTTTGGTGCATGGAAGAAGAGGATGATCTTGTTGTTGCAAGAAAACGAGTTGTGGGACATTGTGGAAAATACCACAACTTATCATGTTGTGGTACCTACTAATGCTACTCTTCTTGCAGCTTACACTAAGAAAAGTATCAAGGCTAAGAGGATTATTCTTGATGCCATCAAGGACCATTTGATTCCTCGCTTGACAGGGAAAACACATGCCTATGAGTTGTGGGAGTCTTTGACTAAACTATACCAGAGTACAAATGAGAACCGGAAAATGGTTTTGAGGGAAAAACTAAAGAGCATAAAAATGACCAGGCTGAAAATGTGGTCACATACACCATGTCAGAAAACCAACGACGCAACTCATATTGCGAACCTGTTTTTCAAAGAAGTCGTCAGACTTCATGGTTTGCCAAGGAGTATAGTTTCAGATCGGGATACCAAGTTCGTGGGACATTTCTGGAGGACTTTATGGAAGAAGTTGGGGACAAGTTTGTCTTTTAGCTCAGCTTATCACCCCTAGATGAATGGGCAGACAAAAGTTGTAAACAGAAGCTTGGGAGATTTGCTGAGAAGCCTAGTGACTGAACACCACAGTTAGTGGGATCACATTCTGCCACAGGCAGAATTTGCTTACAATGATTCACACAACAGAAGCACGGGGTAGATTCCATTTCAGATTGTTTATGGAATGCAACCCAGGGGAGTTTCTGAATTGAAAGATTCAGAACAGAATGAAACTAGAAGTGCTAGTGCAGAGGATTTTGCAGAGGCAATAAAAGAACCTCACAGCCAAGTGAAGGAACCACTGCAAAATTCGAGCCAAGAGTATAAACGTAGGGAAGATCAACACAGGCGAGAACTTCAATTTGAAATTGGGGATCTGACTCTAGCACATCTGAGAAAAGAAAGGTTCCCAAGGAGAATATATAACAAACTGAAAATGAAGAAGATTGGACCATGCAAGGTCATAAAGAAATTTGGGGCAAACGCTTATGAGATTGAATTACCCGATGGGATCGGAATTTCACCGATATTCAACGTCTCAGATTTGTACCCTTACAAGACTGAAGAAATAGGAGCAGACAGTGAACAGACAAAGGTCTAGTGGACTAAGCAGATGCCTATAGCTGAAAATCCACAGATAGAAAGTATACTTGACAAGAGAGTCAGCAAGAAGACTAGGAGAAAAGAGTATTTTAAGTACTTAGTCAAATGGAAGGGACATCCAGTTGAAGATGCCAGCTAGGAGAATGAAGCAGAAATTCGAAAGCATGGGCAGACCATGCAAGAGCTCATGAACAGGAGTCCACGAAAATTTTCAAGTGAGGGAATATGATGCAGGAGCATCGCCAGCAGCAAGCGGGCGTGGAACAAATGCCATCACATTTTGGCACATGTCAAAATGTTTTGAAATGTTTTTGAAAGTTTGAAAAGAACGGAATAAATTGTAATAGTTAAAGGAAACGTACCCACATTTATGTATTAGTATTGTAAACGGATTGTGAGCGACTCACTCCTATATATTCTATGTAAAGGCATTTAAGCCCAATAAATGAAGGTAGGTAGATTTAAAATCCTAGATTAGACAGTTTAGGAGCAGGAGGGAAAACGAATATAGACACCCTCGTCTTTGTATCCTAGTAGGATTCTAAGCATAGAAGAGACGAGAGCCCTGTAGCAGAAAGTTGTGTAGAAGAACCCATGTACATAAATTCTGAATTAATATAAGAAGTTTTGATTCAGACTCATGGTGTTATGATGCCATCTGTTTCTACATGCTGAGTAGTGTGTTTTTGTGGCTGTATTCTCTCTGTTTTGCATTTACTATTATGTCTATGGTAAATGCATGATTTCATGTTGAATGTTTTGAAGTCTGAGAGAGTAAGAGAATGAGTTTCAATTGTTTCTCTTCCTAAGTAAGAGTTCCTGCAAGGAGTGCAGTGAAACGTCCGCAAGGAGTGCGTTGACGAAGGTTCAGAGTTCATCTCTGAAAGCTCAAGAGAGATACCATTGTTCTCATTTTCACAGAAGTGCAAGTGAAGCACAGAAGTCGTGCAAGGTGTGTGCAGGCTGGTTGAAGGTTTAGAACTCATCTATTGAGGTTGAGGAGTGAACGACTACTGTTGCAGAGAAAGTGCATAGAGTCAAGAGGTCAAATACTTAGAAGTATTTGAGAGATTTCCGCAAGGAGTGCGCGCAGAAGCCCCTTTGGAGATTTGAGTTTTCAAGTTAAAGCTCAAGGAGGGATAACACTTTGATGTGTTCAGGAGGAGATGGAGCAAAATCGTTTTGCAAAAGCCTAGTTCGGGTGTAGAACACTAGATCGTTTCGCAGAAGTCATTGAGTAGGGATTGGACGGTCGAGAGTCTCTGTGGAGAACTCGCAAAGTTGCGAGGACCATAAGATCTACAAAAGTTGCAAGGTGGATAAGGGAAGGATAGCCATTACCTTGGATTACAAAATCAACAAGGACCGTTGATCATGTTCAGATAGACCATTGGGTTAATTTTTGTTATTTCGAAGGTTCGCCAGAAGAGAGACCAGGAGTTGGTTGCTACAACTCGTAAAGTGGCGAGAAGATCTGAACCGTTGGATCCAGGAACGGGAGGACCGTTGGATCAGAACTCCATAGAGATATCGCATATCGGGAGTTCGTGGTTTGGAAGGAGCTGCTCACAAGCCGCAAAGTCGCGAAGTGGTGAGAACCGAAGGCACGTGTGATCGTGCGTAGCACATCTATCAGGTGGGACCCGCATGGGTGACAGGTGGTGCTCATCCGCGTACCAAGGAGTCAACCCATAGTTGATCTATCGCGTATCAAGATTTCGGGGAAAAAGAGCACGAGAGATCAACGCTACAACTTGCGAGATTGCGAGTAGCAAAAAGTGGTTAAAAGGTATTCAACCATCACGTTTTGGGACTTGTAAGAAGAGAGTGCCCAAGGTTGACATCCCAACTCACGAAGTCGCGAGTTGTGAAAAGGCACTAGTGCTTGACCTTAGTTGATGGTCATGCGAGGAGTGCGCTGATAGGGAAGGAGCTATACCCATATCGCGATCTCGAGTATCAGAGGTTAGAGACAAGGAAGCTAAGGGTCTTCAACTCGCGAACTGCCGAGTTGCGAGAGACACCATCGTAAGGGCCAGAATTTTGATTGTGTAAGAAGTGTAAGGCTCGCACCTAGAATTAATCTACATCGGGCGAGTTTTACAAAGGACCTGTGGATTCGTTGGACATTCCAGCAAGAAACAAAAGAGTCACTTTGGCTCAAGGGGATTTTGGAATGATCCTGAGCGGATCTCAACCCAAGGGTACAGGGGTCTGCGTCGATAAAGCTTGCACCCCTTGCGCATGCTCTTCCGAAGTTGCAAGGAAGAGATGAACCTCAGGGAAACTCCCTGGTTCCTGCCTACAATCACACATCTCTGTCCCTCGTCATCAACCAACCTCAATTGTTTCGTCTTACAGTTGAGTATCGCCTCATGCGATTCCAACCAATCCATACCAATCACGACATCATAAGATCCTAGGATCGTGACGTACAGGCTGGCCCTAGTGACAAACTCTACCAAGTTAAGGATACATCCCATAACCTTTCCTCCTACCTTTTGCTTGGCTCCCGAAGCCATCTCCACGAAGCTAAACTCATCCTATTTGACTGCCTTTACCTTAATCCTTTTTAGCACTCCACTAGAAATGAAACTCTCGATAGCACCAGGATCTATCAAAATACTAAGGGTCTGGTCAGTGACTGTACCTGTCATCTCGAGCACAGTCGACTGATGCTCTGCCTGGCGGTTATTCACCAATGCATGAATCCGATGGGTCTTTCCCATGTCTCCCACAGTAGTGGGTCCAGCTAATTCAGACACTCTAGTCCTCTCCACCAGGCAGTCATGCTGGTAGTGTGGTTCCCCACACGTCCAACACCCCTTCTTCGGCCCAGTAGTCCTGGTACCTGAAGTAGAAGATGACGACCCACCGACCTAGAATCCTGGTCTGTTCTGTTGAACAGGCCTAAACTGTTGTTGTTGTAGGCGACGCTGTTGCTGATGTTATGGTCCCCGATAAGGTGTTCGCTGATGAGGTGTCAGTCGTCGAGATGTAGTGAAAGTGGATCCCCTTTGGAAGCCACGATATACCAGCATATGTCTAGCTGGTGTCTAATGCTACTGTGCTCCAGATGAAACCTGCCCTACTGGTCTTGCCGGAGTCCTGGTCTGACCCCCACTGATATGCTCCTCCTCTGCTATGAGGGCCTTCTTGACGACATCATGCAAGGTTTGAGGCATCAAAATCTTAACCTTTGCACGTAGGCTGTCATTAAGGCCGAACACGAACCTTTTGACCTTAAGTTTCTCAGTGTTAAGGTTTGGAGCATACCGGAGCAGCTCCATAAAATGGGCCTCGTACTCGGACACCGTACGACCTCCTTGTCATAAGGCGTTGAACTCATTAAACTGATGCTCAATGAATTCCTCTGAAAGGTACCTCTCTCATAATCGTTCCTCGAACAGTTCCCATGACACGTCTTTGACATCCATGTTCAGCTGCGGTAGGAGCATCTTCCACCATAGAAGAGCACTCCCCTTCAGTTGAAAGACCGCCATGCGTACCTTTATGTTGGAGGTATAATCGCGAAGTGTGAAGCACATCGCCATGTTCTCCAACCATACCTCGGCAGCTATGCCATCTAGGGCACCAAAGAACTCAAGAAATTCGACCTTCTCGAGTTCACACTGAATGCTACCAGTACCGACCGGAGCGCACGGCGGAACCTCAGCGGGTGCCGACGCCCTGGCCTCATCTCTATCCAAATGATTGATTAGTGCCTCAGACATGCGTTGAAAATATCTCATCATTTCGACTACATCACCAAATGCTATCTTCTCTTGTCCGAGAACCTGCTCGTCTCCCTGGGGGTTAGACCCCTCAGGTGTGGATGCTACTAGAGGCGTCACAGCTCTTCCCCTACCACCCCATCGTTTGCCTCCACGACGTCCTCTAACCATGATTACCTGCACGCACACAAGTCAACTCAATTAGCAATAGTGTAATCAAATCATATCAACGAAATCCATAGAGATCCCAAGTCGCGAGTTGAACTGGCTCTGATACCATTTGTAACATACCTCTCATTTCGTCACGAAAACAAGCCTCATATAACAAGTGAATTTTTTTTTTTTGTGTGTGTGTGTAGAAGGGTAATAAAGACATTATACTCAACATCGTAACACGACGACGATCAAGACGCAAGCAACAACAACATGACGACCAAACCTAGAAGCATATCAATCAACTGGAAGCAATGTTCTACATTCAACCGACAAGAATAAAAATGACTACCCGCCCATCCTACCCTGCAATGGTTAGGACCTCCAGGACACATAAGCAACGCTCAAGCCCAGGTTCCCATCGATTTTGACCATTTAAGGTCTCAAGGTTGGTGACTGTTCTGAGGAACAAGGAGGTGTCTACATCCCATTCGACACAAGCAGACCAAGCCTACTAAGCTAACGACAATCATCCTAACAACCCAACGAACCCAAAATTCATTACACAAGTAACTAGAACCCTTACAGTGAGCAAATCTAATCATAGTTGGGTCATCAACGTACCATCAATTTAATCCTTAATGCAATCATGGTTGGGAATGATGTGTAAGACATTGACACGTGTTACTATATAACATTTAACCAGTAGAACTGGTCATTCCACGAAATGATTAGTAGAGAAAGTATCAGAGGCTAGGCATTAAACTTAAGATCATAACACGGTGATTAGATTGAAAGAGATATAACATTTACTCACTATACTATTCAATATTTCCTTGAAAGTAATACATTTAATCAAATTATAAGACATTGACAATTAATATAGCAAATAAGGCAATTAACATGACAATAACATAACCATTAATATAATAGTTAACAAGGTTATCTACGTTAAGGCAAAATGCAATAGTGAAACATTTATTAAATCATTAAATTACTACTTGTTGTCTATCCTTACTAACCGTACCAAATGACAGTTGTCTACACAAATTAAGGTGTCGGCTAAGCAGTGTAATTTTCATAAGGCCATATTCATTCAATGAGAAACTAAGACCATATATCTAAAATTAGATTCACTTCCATAAGCATTAATGAGATTTACTGCCTTATGTAATAAATGAGAATTACTGCGAGGCATAGTAAAATTCAGAGGTAAAAGTGAAATGCCACAGAATCCCTACATCGGGCTGTCTAATTTGCTGTGTCAAGTAATTGTGAATTACCATGACTGTAAAACTATGGGGTAATTGCGCCATGGTTGTCAAATAAATCGGAAAGCGTGTAGCTGAAGGTCACTAGAAGATTACAATCAAAGATACTGAACATATGATACATCTTACCCAATTAGGCACGGACGGTCAGATAAACTGGAAGGGAAAATGCAGAGAAGGTAAGGGTCACAACAGTGACATTTTTCAATCGCAGATTACCGAATCGCTGAATTAAAAATTAAGGTTACAAGTCATAGAGGTAGGGTGATATAGAGAAATCGTACTTGCCATCAGGGGTATGGTTTCTCTGCAATTTGTAGCGTCACAACAGAGGTAAAAATCAAGGTTACCACTCACAAAAAATAGTTGAGCTATAATCTTGCTGACATGTGTGAATTTGAACCATGCATAATGTACAATCACAGACACAGGGGGAAAATATGTAGTCAGTAAGGGAGGCACTATAAGAAGGGATTTTGCTCTCTGAAGCAACTAAAGGAGCACTCGTCGTTTTAAGGAGTCCTAGTTAATCTTTGCATAAAACTGGATCTAAATTACTACAACACTGACCCATAATGAACTGCTACTGTCTTCAAGCTACCTAACTTAAAAGATAATGAATGCTGAGGTGTAGCTCGCTAGGTAATATGGTGAGGCGGGGTGTCAACACCAAGTGCCACACCATGAAATTGCAGAGTATAAACGCCCATAAAACGAAAAGAAACTCGCAGAGTAATATTAACACAGCCATTGCATAAGTACGATTTTGTAGAGGAAAAGTTTATATAGCCAATACATAAAAACAACCGCAGAGGTAAGGGGTCAAGCAAGCTGAGGTTGGTCGCTGAGTTTAGCATTCAATTAAATTCACTGAGATTAAGACATATGAATTTAATCCTGAGCTTTAATCCAAAAAGAAAAAAAAAACGCCATGAAGCAATTTGTGTTAACCGATACACATCAACACTCTAAGCAATCTGTCCCGAATTCAAAGCACTGGGAAAAAAATTTGCCCCCACCCATTAACAAAATTTCACCCCCATCAACAAAATAATGTTGAAGAAGTAGCAACGCCAGTCAAGTAAAACGAGATATAAAACCGCAGGAATTCCCAGCGAGATTTAAAAATGAGATATAAAATGAGAGAGCAAAACGAGATAAAAAAAAAACGCAGAGCTTAAGGAAAACTTCGCCGGTGAATAATAATAACACAGTTAAATTTTGCTAGATAAGTGATGAAGGTGCAAGGCTAGATTGGCCACTATCAAATGATGAGCATACAGAAACGATTTCGCCAGTAATTATAATTACACAGTTAAATTTCGCCAGATAAGTGATGAAGACGCAAGGCTAGATTTTACAGCTACCACATAATGCAATCGCTGAATGAAATCAGGAGTTTCAGCAAAACGTTGAATGAAATCAGGAGTTTCAACAACGTTATATAAAAGTTAACATTTGCATATCGTTTGAATGAATTCAAGAGTTCCAACAAAGTGTTATATAAAATTAAACAACTAGCAAATCGTTGAATGAAACCAGGAGTTTCAGTGAAGCATTATAAAAAATTTAACATTAGTTTACTTTTCCAATAAGAAATCAGATCCAATCATAAGTCCTAATACCATCTACCAAACAGAAATGAAGAGCGTACCGTTGTTTGATTGTCTGCTCTGAATGACGTCCCGCTCGCCCCGTGCAACTCCCGCTCGCCGACCGTCGAGACTTCACCGGTACCTCCCAGCCAATGCTAGGGGTAATCTTCTTCCCCCTTAGCCCCACGAGCCACAAAGGGGCCACACACACTATCCAGGGGTTTCATCTAGCTCCCATCTCGCCTCGCAAGGCCGAGCTACCACTCCTCTCCGAGCTGGGTGTCCCAACTCCCACAAGTAAATCAATCAAGTCGATATTTCTGCAGCGTAACGTTACACAAACAGAAGATGGTCCTTCATCCTTCTCCTTCCTTCATTTTATAGAGTTTCAAACTTCATTTCTTTCCTAAAATCTCATTTAATTAAAGTTTTAAAAATAACTTATTAAAAATTTCTTCTCCGTACAAGTGTCACCAATCCCCTTCATTCCTCCATTATTCAATTTCTATAATTAATTAATTATCTTATTTCCCTCACCCACCTAGAGTTACTCCTAGAATCACTCCTAGGTGTCCCCAAATTCCCTTACAGGTTTTAAAGGCTTTCCCTATTATGAAATTGTTAATTCAGTTTAAAATTAGAAATCTCTTAAATGGTAGACTCTTACTAAGTTGGCTTTCCACTTTTTCCCTTAAGGTCCCATTTTTCCCTTTTTATGTTACCTCCTTTCCCTAGTTTCCTAATTTTTTATTTTCCCTCTTTCCCCCTTTAATTAGAACTCAAAAAGACAATTGTGGAATTTAACCCCTTTTTCTCCTTTTATCATTAAATTAGTTTATTTTAAATTATCACAAGATAAAACAATTAATTCCCTCTTTACATTTTAAATTTTATTCCAACAGA
>JASDQU010248013.1:0-16529 GCA_032191745.1 Picea mariana
TACTCTCCCTTCTCCTGCTACTGTTGCTGGAGTGTCATCCCCCATGAGAATAGGGGGTCTTGAGCATGGACTCAAAGAAGAGAAAAGTTCCTCTTTTCTTCCCATATGATGGTATGCACCATAATCTATAATCCATTAATTAGATGAGGATGTAAACCAGAGCATGATGATTACCTTTCTTAGGTGCATGGTCTTCTTCCTTCTTCTTCTTGGCTCCTTCAAGAATGAAGTCTCCAAGGTTGTTCTGTTGAAGTGCATGTGCCATAAGATCGATCTGTTTCTTCATGCATGTGAATTCTTTATGATTCAGTTTATTGCAGTAAGTTCATTGTTTTCCCTTCTTCTTCTTCTTGGAATCTGAAGAGTCTCTGGAACCTGAAGAATCGTTGAACGGTTTGGAATATCCCTCCTTCCCATTCTATTTGGATGACCATTTTCCATCATGCATGGTGAGTGCATGTGCTTTGAGATATTTCATGAGGCCCGTCTATATGAGTTTTTTCTGCTCTTGTGTAAGAGATTCAATGAACTGAGCCAACGTAGGCATTTTCCAATTGTTCCAAATAGACATTTTCCAGAATGGAAATTGGAGACATATACAGTGTATTCTAGTCCTAGCTTGGCCAAGATTGTTAGAATAAGTTGTTTCTCTTGTGTAGACTTATCAATACCACATTCACCCAAGCTCAATAGAAAAGATTTAAATTTAGTACAAAAATCTTGTATATTATCAAAACTTTTAGGGTCTAAGGTATTCAATTATACCTCAAGCATATGACCTCACATCTCGTCCTTCTTTCCAAAGAGTCCTTCCAAGGTGGTCCAGATCTCGTTTGGAGTCTTGCATGTAGCAACATGAAACCATAAATTAGTGGATATTAACTCAAGAAGTAGTCATGTGGTCTCATCCTTACAGTTTTCCCATCTCATCTTCTCAATCGCTGATGTAGGTTCTATTTTTGTCACCATCATCAAATTATACAATCATTTCCTTCTGAGTTGGAATTCTGCCTTGGGCTTCCAAACAAAATAATTGTATGGTGTGAGGATTACCACCAAGTTTGAATGTATAAAATTTTTCCTATCCATCTCTCCCACTGTTTCTAAGAACCCCTAAAAATTTACTCTCAATCTGCAAGTGAAAAAATAAGAAATCACGGCAGAAAGGGCACTTTAAGTGAAAATTCGTATCAGTTTCAGGAGATGATCTTGCGACTTACTTTTTGAGAAAACAGTGAAGAATCTCGCCGAACAGTTGAAAACCCACTTCCAAAATGGGCCGATTTACTTTCCATGAGGGTCGTTTCCTCCAAAACGTAATATTTTGGGAGCAATGAATGTAGAAAGGTACGGCCATGGATTAGTATAAGTTTTAGGAGGCTATCTTGCGGCTTACTTTCTGAGCAAACGGTGAGGAATCTCACCAAACGGTTGAAAACCCACTTCCAAAATGGCCTGATATACTTTCTTTGCTAGTTGTTTCCTTCAAAATATAATATTTTGGGAGGAATAAATGCTGAAATGTACGACCACGGATTCAACTCACCGAAACCTTGATTTTCCTTATTCTTTGGCTTGTCTAGCTTGCTCCAAGAAGCATAGCTCTGATACCATGTCAATGTTTCATGGAAACCTGCATAGGAGATCTAGCTAAAGCAAGTACAAAAAAATATTATCAAGAAAGGAAGAGATATTCAATATGGAAGAATGAGAAAATATATTCACACTACTCCAATGAGTTGATGATTGATACATAGATCATGATCAATATGATACAATGAATGAGTGGATTACACTCATATATAGGGAAAAAGATTCCATAATTAAGAAAAGAAATCAAACAGTTATCTTTCCTTAGGAATGCATGCATGCATAATAGTGATGGTAAAAATAGAAAGTCTAAAATAGAACTAGTCAATTAACCCCCACTGAACTAGTGTGTCGAAAATAGAGATTTCTCCAACAGTGACTAAAGAACTTTGCTCTGTGTCAGGATTGGCATAGGAGGAAGAAGATTCAGCCAAGTTTCAAGTGGGGAATCTCACTGAGGCCATTCAACAGCTTCAAGTGAGAGTAACAGAGTTAGAACTCCAAGCAGTGTCGAGCACTCCGCAAGAAGTGTGTGATTAGAGAGAGGAAGTCACTAGGAGCGCAGTTGGAAGGATCAGGGAACTCGCATCATAATGTAAGCAATTAAGTAATCGTAGTGTGCAGAACTACGAATGCCTTGCAAAATATCTTGAGCTAAGGAAACTGGAAGCACAACTCCAGGAGGTGCAGCAGCAAGAATCCACTATGAAAGCACAGATGAAGTCACTTACTGCAGTTGAGAAAATGAAGCGATCATAGGAACAACGCGTAGTCCAGTAGTAGATTACTACCATTCACAGCAAAGTCATGGAAGTTACACAGAGATTATAGTTGGTGCAGGATGAAGCCTACACAATTTTTGAAGAGATTGAAGGACAAGGCTCACTGCTAGACCAAGTGGTTGCAACAGTGGAATATCACCTAGGAGGGCCTATTACAGAGCAAGTGATTTAGGATTTCATCGAGCAAGAGGCTCTAGAGAACCAAAAAGTTGAGACAACTCGAGATAATCTTGAGGCCTTTGAAGGAGCGTTGCCCAGATTTGAGTGACTCGGGATGAGTCACATGTGAGTGTTAGGGGCCTATTGACCCTTGACCAAGTTTTGAGGAAACATTGGTCATGTTTGACCACTTTTGGGACTTCGACAAGATAGTCAAAGATGGAGCACCCAGGCAGAGCTGAGATCATGGGATCTCTCTTGTTTTGTGGGCTTGTGGACCGAGAAAAGGGTTTTAGGGTTTATGTAATGGGTTAAGGGATGTCGGCCCATGGGTTTACCCATGTTTAGGTCTCTTTGTAAAAGTATAAATAAGAAGGAATGTAATGTAGAAGTAAGCGGTGTAAGTAGCTATGTGCTAAGTAGAATCTTAGTGCAAGCAATGTAAGAGATTTAGTTGATTGGCTATGTGCATGATATGTTAGTAAGGCTTTGTGCTATCAAGGAGTTGGTTCTGTGCCTTGACCTGATTTTGGGAAGGAGGATTTAGTGAGCAGCGCGCAGATCTCCTATCCTCCACGAAGTTTGGCTCTATGGCTTTGTGCATAGGAGCAGATGAATGTAAGAATAGTGAATACTAATAAAGAAGAAGAAGTTGGTGGACGTAGCCCCACACTGGGGTGAACCATGTATATCCTGTGTCTTGATGTGCTTTGTGCGATGTTGTTTATGTGTTTATCTACTTAGTGTTGTTGTTATAATGTATGAAGAATGCATCTCATGTTGTTTCTTAGTGCTTAAAGATGATTGAATGTTAGATCTGAGATAATGTTATGTGCTAAGTGATTGGAAGTGCTTGATATTTATTACTGCATTGATCTGTAATAATGGTTTAATATGCAATGTGAATGAGATTCAAGAAACTAATGCATATTGTTGTTTAAGTTCTCTATTAAGTATTGTAATCATAGATCTGTGTCTCAACCTAGTTGTAGACACCTGAGTCCTGCAACCCCCTTGCATCTACCTCGGGTGAGACTTCATATGCTTCACAGGTGTTGCCGAAAGGGACGATAGTTAGGGTTTTTCTGGTGCGATGTTGAATCGTTGAACCCTGGGTCTGCCCTTGTGCCAACAATATATCTCATGCTCTTGTTCAAAGGATGTCTATCAACCTGTGTCATCCATTCCTCTGAACTCTTGACTTTTCATATCACCCATACGCTCAGTATGTTTCAGAATTACAT
Organism: Picea mariana; assembly: GCA_032191745.1. Classification (NCBI taxonomy): domain Eukaryota; kingdom Viridiplantae; phylum Streptophyta; class Pinopsida; order Pinales; family Pinaceae; genus Picea; species Picea mariana. The sequence goes on from JASDQU010248013.1 coordinate 3,776, forward strand.
GAAATTGTAGTCCTATCATGCACCCTGGTCCTACTTTCATCATTGGTAGGTAACCTTGAACCTAGAAGTTGACATTTCACCATTGGTCGTTGACTGGGTGGCTTCCCTTGTGTTCGATGGCAAGAAATCTATTCACACATTAGAATTTGTGCAGTGTCTTGGATGCCATTAGCCTTATTGGTGGTTTCCTCACCTTTGTCATCAATTTTTATTATTGGATACTATTCAGAGGGTATTTTTCGTGTACTTCTTGCATCTAGCACACGTGAAATACACACAAGGTCATTGGTTCATAAACATGTTCTTCGTCTGATTTCCTTCAAGTCATCAAGCTCCTACTTTTTACCTCATGTTGAATGATGAGAGATCCTTTAATTCTCTCCTTTCAGCGGATCTCCTTCCATTGAATTCATCCCATCTATTCTTGAAACAAGACCTAGATTCCTATGAGTACCTAGAGGCTTGCAGTCATTAGTGACAGGTTCTCCCGCCACAGACAATTGGGAATACATCAATGTCTCTTGATCAATGGATTCTTCAAGTGTTTGACCCCAACACATTTATTAAAAATTGTAATAATGCACTCATTTCCTTGATACCTACTTTCATTATCAGTAGGTTTTCTCTCGTTTGTCAACGGTATACGTTAATGACTGGTAATCAAACAAAGTCTCATTGTGTTCGACCTCAAATCCTTTATTCACATGATGTAGACTTTCACCTTAGGAGGAACATGTAAAGACTTGATGATGTTAGTTCATAGTCACAGCTTTCCTTATTTGTTTCTATCTCTCATTGGACCAGTACCTATGTAACTTCAGTGATCATGGGGGATCAGATTGTAATCCATTGTATACAAATATCTTCAAATTGATTTTGAGACTGGTTTTATTGATCTAGATTTTATGAGCAGAACAAAGTGGATGAAGATTATTATTACTATTTAATACAGAAACATATAATAGGTATGCGATAAAAAAATAGAGATACAATAAAATTGGTTTCTATTAACTCGATAAATAAGTTAAAACTGTAAAATGAAGCAGAAAACAAGCTTGCTGGAATGATGGCGGCTTATCTCTGAGAAGAGATGTGACAGTTGTGCTCATTCGCAAGAAGATGAGTACAATGAGGCTCTGAAGGAATTTTTACAATAACGAAGAATTTTGAAACCCTAGACATCCAAAAACCTAACCCTGGGAGATGAAGCTCCAAAAGTCATGTGGGACCCATTGGGGTAAGTTAGTACATTAACTTCCCAGGGTCGTAACTTTTGCATACGATCTCTGTTTAGCGCGCATGATAGCTCGTTGGAAAGGTATTGATGATGAGATTAATTTATGGGGATAAATCATATCCTTTCGATATTATTGAGAGGCCTGATCGTGAAAAAACTTCGTTTAGGCCCTCAAACTGGCCCCCAAAGTTAAAAACTACTAAAAATAGTAAATTGCCAAAATTGCCAGAAAATTGTTTTGAACCAGTTAGAGAAGGTGGGTGGCCACTGATATCCAATTGAATCAATCCTCCCTCCTTAGGAATCAATTTTATCCATTGCGTTGATTTCCCCCATCAGATGAGGAAATTTCTGTTGAATTTGGCCCCTGGTGAGCCACTTGCCTTGGTGCAGGAGCTGCCCTGCTTTGACAAATCAATAAAGCTAGATCCTCTGCTGGTGAGTCCCCTTGACCTGTGTGTCCAAAATTTGATCCTTGGATTCTTGTTGCATATAGTCAGGGTTGAGATCTGTTGGTGTCAATTGTTATGCTATCTCTAAGGTGTCCAATAATGGTGGGAAATATGGTTGAAGAAGAGCCACGTTGAACATTGTGTATAGACCAAGGAATGGAGGAATGTTGATCTCAAAATCATTATCTCCCATGGCCTTGATGATGGTGTAAGGCCCATAACTAAGTGGATGAAGCTTTCGATGGGGCCTTGTAAGACATTCTTTTTGAAAATGCATCCAAACTTTGTCTCCAACCTGAAACTTATGTGGCACCTGGTGTTGATCATGGCACTGCTTGTACTTGGCATTGGACTTATGTAAAATCTCCTAAACATGTTCGTTGGTGTGTTGGATCTTCTCAATGAACTGGGTGGATTTATCAGCTTCAGCTGGAGTAGGTGATGAGTTGGTCGAGGTGGCCACAAGGGGTTGTGCAACGTTCATGGGACCCAACGATTGGAATCCCAATCCCACCTGAAAGGGGTTGTGGCCAGTTGAGCTATGCAGGGCTCAGTTGTACCTGTGATGAACATATGGGAGATTCTCATCCCATGTGTGGGAGTTCTTGGAATTGTACATGCGGAGGATATGCATGATCATCTGATTGATGACCTCAGTTTGTCCATATGTCTAGGGATGGAAGGTCATGCATTTGGTGAGATTGGTGTTCAGAAGTGACCAAAGGCTCGACCAAAATGTGTTGAGGAACCAACTATCCCAATCAAATACAATGGTTTATGGGATTCCAAAATGTACCCACACTTTCACAAAGAATATCTTCGCAGTGGCCTCCACAATGATGCTCTTCTTGCAAGGGGGCAGAAGCGTCATTTTAAAAAAGCGATTAACAACCATGAAAACACAGTCATTCTTCTGCTTGGTGGTCAGAAGGTCTGACATGTAATCCATTGAGATGGATTCTCATGGCATGTCAAGAGTAGGCAAAGGGGTAAATAGGCCTTGTTTATTACTGGTGGGCTTAGCAATAGCACAGGCAGTGCAAGACCTGATATATTTGCTAACATCCTGCTGAGCTTTTGGCTAGTAGAAATGTTGTTGTATCACCGCCACTGTATTTTCGATGCCAAAGTGTCCTTCTACCCAACTTTAGTGAGCTTCCCAAATCATCTTTGCACACTCACTTTATGGAACACAGAGATGGCCCATATGGCACAAAAATCCATCCTAAAGATGGAAATTAGTGATGACTAAGTGTGTGCCCAACATTTTGTAAGTGTTCGTGAAATCAGGGTTTGTTTCATAGATCTGGGGCAACCCAGAGGTTTCATGGTTGCAAGAGTCTAGTACTATGGTGAGTGTTATGACTGGAGTTCGACTAAGGAAATCAGCAACTCGGTTGGTGCTTCATTTTTTGTACTTGATGTTGAGGTGGAACTGTTGTAAGTATGTGGACCACTTCTAATGGTGGTCTATATGCAATTTTCCTTGGATCTGCATGAACTACAAGGAATTATGATCAGTGTGGATGAATTTCTCTTTCCCAAGAATGTAATGCCTCCATTGTCGACAGGGTTGCACAAAGGAGTACATTTCTTTTTCGTAACTAGGGTACTTAAGGATGGAATTTGATAGTGTCCCACTGTGATAGGCCACGAGGTGGCCGTGCTGAGTGAGAAATGTGCCCACAACATTTTCTGAAGCATTTTTATTGATCTCAAAGAGATGTTGTAGGTCAGGTAATGAGAGTACTAGTGTTGAGCACAAATGCTACTTCAAATCATCGAACACTTGTTGTTGAGACAGACCCCAAACAAAGTTTTCGTTACCACCTCCTCTGGTTACTTGGTTGAGGGCCCATGCAATATGGGAGAACCCCAACAGAACCCCCACACAAACCTATGATAAAAATTGGCAAGGCCTAGGAAGCTTCGAAGAGCAGTGACTGTGGTTGGTGTTGGCCAATCACAAATGACCTGGATTTTGGCTAGATACACATGTACACCATTCTGATCCATGATGTAACCAAGATATTGGACCTGGTCCATGCCGAAGGAGCATTTTTCCAAATTGGCATATAACTTCTGATGTTGTAAGGTGTGCAGAACATGTTGAATGTGTTGCAAGTGTTTCGCCCACGTCTTGTTGTAGATGAGTATGTCATCCAGATACACCACTACAAAATTATTGGTGAAAGATCATAGGATATCGTCCATCATCCTCATGAAAGTAGTTGGATCATTTTTCAAGCCAAAGGGAATGACCAACCATTCGAAGAGAGCTTATTTCGATTTGAAGGCAGTATTCCATACATATGTCTTCTCTATTGGGACTTGGTGGTAGCAAGACTTTAAATCAATATTGTTGAAGTATTTGGCCCCCTTGAGTTGATCAAGGAGATTGTCGATTCGGGGAATCAGGTACCGGTTCCTCACTGTAATTATATTTAGGGTCTGGTAATCAATGCAGAGTCTCCAGGTCCTATCTTTCTTCTGTACCAACACGATCGAGCTCCCACAAGGCGATGAGGTGGGACAGATATGGACCCTATGGAGCATTTCTTGGATCTGTCACTTGATCTTCTCATTTTCTAATAGGGAGCGGTGGTATATTGGCCTGTTTGGTAGTGGTGCGTCGAGGGTCATAACAATGGGATGCTTGACCTGATAGTGGAGAGGTACCCCAGTCGGTGAGGAGAATATATCTTGGTATTCCTCCATGACCTTATCCACTTGCTTATGTTGTGTGGATAGGTCAATCGTGGAGGTCCTTGATGTGGCTGCAATATTCCACTCGTTTTGAGAGCGAATCATGAAGAAGACAAACTTACTAGTTTGTGAGATGACCTTCCTACATTGCTTGGAAGAGATCAAGGAAATATAACTAGGTGGGATGGCCTCGGGTATCCTGTACAATTTCCTGTTCAATGTAATAATAACACTACAAGGCCTAAATTCATATACAACATGATATTTCCATAAATAAGGTTGTCCCAAAACAACATCACAAACTTCAAGAGGATAAATGTCACATATTACCTCGTCTTTGAAGGGCTTGATGTCGTACGACATGGAGCACTATTGGCTGACGCAGAGGTCACTTCCTTCATTGAGCCATCCAATGGTGTAGGGTTGTGGGTGCGGTGTTGTCAGTAGGGCTAGCCGCTTGACAAGATCTACTGAGATGAGGTTCTTATGACTACCACTATAAACGATGAAGTGTAGTGGGGTGCCCTTCACCCACATATGTGAATGAAAAAGGCACTCACCTTCCTTTGGCTCACCCGGTTCACTAGGTTGGACCTTGGTAGTGGCACTGGGTTCTGCATCTATGATATATTTTCCCCTTTATGGTTCAGACTCATTATCTAACCTTGCATCTGAATCAAAGGCTTTCACCTTAGTCACCAGTCACTGCTTTGAGCAGCCATCAATAGTGTTATGCCAGGGGCTCTTACGGAAGTCGCACCACTTCGTAGTATCTTTATTTGTCTTTTCGGTGTCCCTCTTTGATTACAGCTTAGGCTGGTGGTCCTAAAGATGTCCATATTTTCTATGTCCTTTGTTATGCAGGTTGGGGCTGCCTTTTCCTTGCTTTGTTTTTGCAGGGTTTCCTGGCCCAAATTGCCGCATCTTTTGTTTGAGCTTCTGCTCGATTTGACAACATATCGGTAGGCTGTTCCCAAGGACGAGATGTCTAGAAACTCCATTTCGGCCTTGATGCATCTATGTATACCACCACAATACTTGAGCACCAGATTTCACTCAGAATATTTGATACCCATCTTGGTGCACAAGGTATGGAAGAATTTGTAAACTCTAGCACGACTTGGTCTCTTTCCTGCCGCAGTGTGTTCCATTTTCTATACAAGTCGTCATAACTTCCAATAGGGTAGTATTATTCTTTAATAGCATCCCTCAATGAATCATAGGTTACTGTGACTGTAAATAATGAGGGTTCCTCTGTTTCCTTATGCTCTCATAAAGTCTCCCACCAATATTTGACGTGGGGAACCACTTTGAGGAGCGCAAAAGTAATCTTTTCTCTATTTGAGAAGTTATGAACAGAAAAATACCCTTCTAGAAAATTCAACCATTTGTCTACAGCTTATATGTCTATCTGTCCTTCAAATATAGGAATATCAAAGTTTATTTGTACCTTGAAAGGGGAAACACTACCACTTGGGGAATATGCGTCTCCTGTTGGTAGCCACCGAAGGATTTGCGCAAAATTATCCATCATTTCGTTCCTTTGTTTCATGAGGGCTTCCTCGAGAAAAATTTTGAAAGGATCCCATGCCCTGTTGTCTTTATTTTCACCCGCCATGAGAGGTCTCTTAAGTGTGCAAGATATTTTTTCCTCAAGAGAAACAATCTCAAGCCCCAATTCTTTGTACCCTGACCTCATTGGGGACATGCATTAAAAATGACAAGGAGCAGACCGCTCTGATACCACTAATCTGGATTTTATGAGAAGAAAGAAGTGGATGAGTATTATTATTACTCTTTAATAAATAAACAAATAATAGGTATGTGATAAAACAACAAAGATACAATAAAACTGGTTTCTATTAACTCAAGAAATTAGCTGAAACTGTAAAATGCTGTGGAAAACAAGCTTGTTGGAATGGTGGCGGCTTATCTCTGAGAAGAGATGTGATGCCCGTGCTCATTCACAAGAAGATGAGTACAATGAGGCTCTGAAGAAATTTTTACAATAATGATGAATTCCAAAACCATAGACATCCAAAAACCTAACCTTGGGACATGAAGCGCCAAAATTCATGTGGGCCCCGTTGGGGTAAGTTAGTACATTAACTTCCCGGGGTCGTAACTTTTGCATATGATCTCTATTTAGGGTGAACGATATCTCATTGGAAAGGTATTGATAAGGAGATTCATTTAGTGGGGCTCAATCAAAGCCTTCATCTATCATTGAAAGGCCTGGTCATGAAAAAATGTCTTTTAGGCCCTCAAACTGACCCCCGAAGTTAAAAACTACTAAAAATAGTAAATTGCCAAAATTACCAGAAAATTGTTTTGAGACAGTTGGAGAAGATGGGTGCCCACTAATATCCACTTGGATCATTTATTGGGACTTTTTCATGACTATGACAGCCTTTGGCATGTAGCCACCTTTGTATTTCCTACTCATGGCCATGAACAATTGTTTGGTATATTTTCACATGGATTTGCAGTGTAATTCAAATTGGCAGCCATGTGTGCAAAGTCAGTATAGATTGTAATATTCTCATGAGAAACTAGTTCATATAGTTGAGTCTCCATTACTGCACTTCTTAGTATTATCATGTATTTCGGCCATCGCAGATACTTCTTTGACATCACACATTAGGGGGCATCTGTTATAGACAGATTTTCCTCACCCTATGCAAAGTTGCTCAGAAGGCCTTTTTCCATTTCCCTATGCAGAATTGAAGTCCATTTTTGCAAATCCCGGAGCTAAAAACAATATTTTTCCACATGTACATGCCCTAACTATTATACAGCATGCGTATATGCAGGTTTCACCACTACAACCCATGTACATCGGTTTTTGTGCCCAAAATTAAAAAATAGTGTCGGGTTTCCATGTCACGTCACATGATCCTTGACCTTCCATATACTGGAAAAGTTATGAATCGACCCTTCAGTTCCACTTGAAGGATATAAATGGGCCATACCCGAGCTATGGAAAAGAGGAGAAGAATTCAACTTTGAGAGCAAAGTTACTCTAGAGAAATTATTCACTTCATATTGAGTTTGCATCTCTATGTCCTTTTAATTCTGAACACATTGTTTAGCCCCCAAGCTCTTTCCTACTTGATTGAGAACCTCATTGTCTCTCTTATATGATCTTTCCTTTGGTGGAGGATTCAAGTGGTGGAGGCCCAACTGGAAGGGACTTAGTTTCTTGGTTCTGAACTATGTTGGCACAAAAGTTTGTAATTTATTCACTTATGTTGATTACATTTTAATAGAAATACTTTTTTCTCATCCAATTAACATCTTGCAAAATTTTAATTGTTATTCCATGGGCATATTTGTTATGAATGTTTATGTATTATGCTATTGAATGTGCTAACCTTATATATTATCACCATATGCTTTCATTTCTTGGTTGTTGAGGACAAGTTGCAGGTGTATTTCTTTGAGTCGAGTGCTCAATGGTGGACTTCATCGAACGTTTGGACGAGGTAAGATCTTTATCTTGTCTTGTTAGTATATTTTTTTATATAGCATACCTAAGATTACATTTGATTTATGTAGTCATTTTCGTCTGTTGTGGTTTACCCCTAGACATAGAGATATTTTCCTCGTAACAATACAGGATACCCAAGGTAGTCCCATCTACTTCCATTTCCTTGATCTCTGTCAAGCAATGCAAGAATGTCATCTCTCATATCGGGAAGTTTGTCTTCTACGTGATTTGTGCTCAAAGTGAAAAGAAGGTTGTAGCCACATCCATGGCCTCTGCGACAGGTCTCTGTACACAAAAAAATCAAGTTGATAAGGTCATGGAAGAACACAAAGACATATTATCCTCTCCCATTGGGGTACCTCTGCACTATCAGGCCAATAATTCAATCGATCTGACCCCCAGCGCACCACTACCCAATGGTCAATTATATCATCGCTCTATGTTAGAAAATGAGTAAATCAAGTGCCAGATCCAAGATCTGCTTGAAAATGGGCACATACACCCATGATCATCACCTTATGGAAGCCCAATCGTGTTGGTGCAGAAGAAATATGGGACCTGCTAACTCTCCATTGATTATCGGGCCCTAAATAAAATCACAGTCATGAACTCATACCCAATTCCCTGAATTGACAATCTCCTTGACCATCTCAAGGGGGATAAATACTTCAGTAAGATTGATTTGAAATATGACTACCACCAGATCCTAATAGAGAAGAACGATGTATGGAAGACTGCCTTCAAGTCCAAATAAGGTTTTTTTGAATGGATTGTCATGCCCTTTAGCTTGAACAATTCCCCAAAAAAATTCATAAGGATGATGGATGATATCTTGTGGCATTTCACTAATTATTTTATGGTGGTGTATTTGGATGACATACTCATCTTCAAAAAGAATTGGGCGGAACACTTGCAGCATATTCAACAGGTTCAGCACACTTTGCAACAAAACAAGCTATATGCAAATTTGGAAAAATGCTCCTTCGGCATGAACAGGGTCCAGTACCTAGACTACATTGTTGATGAGCATGGGGTGCATGTCGATCTCACCAAGATCCAGGTCATCCGTGACTTGCCAACCTCAACCACACTCACTGAGCTTTAGATATTCTTAGGCCTTACCAATTTCTATTACAAGTTCATGTTGGGATTCTCCCACATTGCATGGGCCCTTAGCCAACTGACCAGGGGTGGTGGAAAGGTAAAATTCATGTAAGGCTAGTTGCAACAGAAATTGTTTGATGATTTGAAGCAGTTCTTTTTCTCAATCGTAGTGCTTGCATTACCCGACTTACAACAACCTTTTCAGATTGAGACATATGCTTCAGACTATGTTATGGGTGCAGTTCTCACTTAGCATGGACATCCCATTTCCTATCCTAGTGAGAAGTTAGCATACATTGTCTGTGAGTACCCCACTTATGAAAAATAAATGTACTCCATTGTAAAATCCTACCACCAGTGAGTACATTTCATTATCGATAAGGAGACAGTCATCCACATTGATCATAAGCATCTGTAGTGCATGCAGACACAAGTAAATATGCAGAATAACCACCATCATAAGTGGTCCACATACATGCAACAGTTCCATCTCAACATCAAGTACATGATAGGGATAACCAATGCATCGCTCACTACCTCAATCGACCTTCAGTTGTTGAACTAACCATGGTGCTACACTCCTACGGATATGATACCTTTGAATGGCCCCAACTCTACGAGAGAGATCCTGACTTCGCCACTACCTACCATATGTTGGGCACAAACATAGTTGTCACTGATTTTCATCTGCAGGATGGGTTTTTGTGCCATTTGGACCATCTCTATGTTCCATCAAGTGAGTGAGCGAAGCTAATTTGGGAATCTCACTACACCCGAGCGGTAGGACACTTCGGCATAGAAAATACAATGGTAGTTCTGCAACAAAATTTCTATTGGTCGAAACTTTGACGGGATGTCAGGAAGTATATTAGGTATTGCCAGGCTTGTGTCATTTTCAAACCAAAAATTAAGAAACAAGGCATGTACACCCCTCTACCTTCTCCCTACAGGCCTTGGTAATCCATCTTGATGGACTACATGTTGGGCCTTTCTTCAACCAAGCAGGTAAATGACTGTGTTTTCGTGGTTGTTGATCAAGTTTCCAATATGGCGATTTTGGTCACCTATAAGAAGAGCATCACAGTAGAGGCCCCTTCCTACCTATTCTTTGAATGAGTGTGGGTACATTTTGAGATACCAAAAACCATCATCTTAGATCGGGACAACTGGTTCCTCATCACATTTTGATCGATCTTCTAGTCACTGTTGGACACCAAGTTCACCAAATCCATATCCTACCACCCCCAGATAGATGGCCAAACAGAGGTCGTCAATAGGATGATCGTGCATATCTTGTGCATGTACAATTCCAAGCATTTATGCACATGGGATGAGATTCTTCCCTATGTTCAAAAAAATTAAAACATATCCATACATAGCTCAAGCACCCACAACCCCTTTAAGGTGAGATTGGGATTTCAACCATTGGGTCACATTGATGTTGCACTACCCCTTGCTTCCACATAGGTTGAATCATCCCATGTGCAAACCAAAACCAAAAAAGCCACCCATTTCATTGAAAAAATCCAACATATCCACCAACAGGTTTAGGATATTTTGTAGAAGTCCAATGCCAAGTACAAGCAACGCCATGATCAACACCAGGTTCCACTAAAGTATCATATGGGACATAAAGTTTGGTTGCACTTGAAAAAAGAACACCTTGCAGGAACCCATTAGAAGATTATTTCACTTCGATATGAACCTTACACTATCCCCAAGGCTATGAGTGACAATGATTTTGAGCTCAAAATTCGCCCCTTCCTTGGCTTGTAACCCTTGTTTAATGTGGACCTCCTTCAACCATACTTTTTTCCCTTATTGGACACCTCAAAGATAGAAAAACAATTGAAATTGACAGAGTTCAACCATAACTACATGGAACAAGAAACCACTGATCAGATCATGGACACACAGTTCAAGGGAACTCGTTGATAGAAGCTTCAATTTTATCGAGTTATCAAAGCAGGGCAGGTCCTGCACCAAGAAAAGTGGCTCACATGGGGCCAAATTTAGAAAACATTTCCTCATCCGATGGGGGAACTCAATGAAATGGAGACCATTTATTCATAAGGAGGGAGGATTTATCCATATGGATATCGGTGGGCACCCACCTCTTCGAGTTGGCTCACATACAACTTTCATCTTGGAAGTTGCAGTTTTCATCTTGGCAGTTTTTTTCTAGCTTTTCGAGTCCTAAACTTTCGGGGTCGTTTTGAGGCCCTAAACAATGTTTTTTGGGCCCATCACAATCACACTATAAACAAAGTCAAATTGTGATGGAATAATGTGTATTCCTCGGATAGACCTTTACAATGGGATATCGTGCACCTAAAATGGAGAACATATGAAAATGTTACGACCCCTGAAGGTCGATGTACCAACTAACCCCATCGGGGCCTGTTATCGCACGGTTTGTAGGAAGGTCTAAAGAGCTTGAGTTAGGGCCTGAAACTGGCATAACAGAAGCTTCCTCACCCTCTGTCACCTCGATGGGGGGCTCTTTCTATTTAGGAGGGCTAGTCCAAGGGAGACATCCCTAAGCAATCTGGGTTAATGAAAGGCTAAAAGGTAAAGGACCAAGTCAAAGAAGTTCCCTTTCACAGATTGCTGCCCAAATGAGATAGTCAAGAAAGGTCTTCCACTGATGATGCACCTGTTTGCGAGACAAGACAAAGAAAACTAGAATATGTGCTTGCAGTGGGTTAATACTTCATAAAATCAATGACTATCTTCTAATACATATATGAGCAATTAATCAATGTTATTATTGACGAAGTCAATGATGGCTAAAAAGAGACAAAGCTTATATCACTCCTTCAACAAAGCATAAAAGACAATTGGCATTCAATGTTCAATATTAGACTTTGTATCATATCATTAATGCAATAAATATGTTAATTTGGCTCACATACAATATGTTGCTGCGTCACATATACTATTTCTGCTACATGTGTGACGTCAAGCTTTATCAACGAGTCAATTTGAAGGGAAAAGAGCACAACGTTTTACCAAACAAGCTCATGAATGTAATCAATAGCTCAAAACCAATCAAAGCAGGGTGAAAAAGTCAAAACGTTAAGGTCCAAGCAAGAGATTTAACAAGGTATGACGTCACCTCTATATAAATTTTGTTGTCTGCAGGTTAGCTAGAGAAGGAGTGACGTTTTGTCAAAATCAACCAGAAAAAAGGTAAAACAACTCCACGGCTATGAAGAGATAACAAGGCCGCACCTTTCTATCCAAGCAAAAGTTTTAAAAGGCCAAACGTTATCAGTTTTAGATTAGTTCAAAAACTAGCTAGGGTTAGACGCTAGGTTAGTTAGGTTTGCAATTTAGAGATAGTTTGAAAGAAGTTTTAAGGCATAACAAGCTTCAAAATCATTTATAGACTAGTGCCTTGGGTTAATGGAGTCAACTTGAAGTGAGACTAATGTTTTAGGGAGGACTTAAACTTAAAGACAAGAGAGCTAGGGTTTGATGGTGTTGCTATGGCAAGGCCACCAACCCTAAACCCTAAGAAGGAGAGATTTACCTAAGTGTAGCTAAAGCTAGGCCTAGAACTCTCACTCCTTTCCTTAAGACTTCCTTGGAAAAACGGCTAGCTTAGAAGCATAAACCTATGGCTGAAAAGTGTTGCTATGGCAAGGCTTTTCAAAACCCTAGAAGTAAACCCTAGGTGTAAACTCAATTAGGCCTAGGACGCCTTCTTTCTTCAATTTATGCTCAAAACTAGCTCAAGACAAGAGATGGCTAGTGTAGCTA